>WWET01004992.1:21460-37629 GCA_011038615.1 Limnodynastes dumerilii
GTGTTGAATAAATAGCTCTAAAAGCAATAAAAATAAATAAATAAGTGACATCACATATTTGGCACTTCACTTAAACTGCATTAGTCAAGGAGAATACTAATAACCAAGGACCGTATTCAGACTTAATAACAGCAGGTCACTTACGCCCGCAAGGTGCGTAAGTGACCTGCCTTCACAGGAGGACGCATGTGCCCTCCAGCTGTAACGCTAGGGTTACTATAGTAACCCTAGCGTATAAACAATCGGATGGAACTTTATTACGTCCTAGCCCATTACCGTTACGTCCTAGCCCATTACCGAGGAAATGAGCTGTGCTTCCCTTCTGCCCGGGTGAGGGCGAAGCATGGTAAGTGTACAGTGTGTGAGGGGGCTGATCCGCACGTTTGAGTTAATTGAGGCTTATGGCAGCGTAAGCTGCCATAAAGCCCACACGACAGAGGGGAGTGACAGGGGGTGTGCACTCCCCTCTGTCTCACGTAATTACAGAGTCTGAATCTGGTCCCAAGACATGTCAGGTTAGTCGTAATGAAATTGTGTGCTCTAATATCAAGTTCATTTCTAATAAGATATTTTAATAAATTTAAAAAAAAAATTTTTATTACATATAACCTTGACAAAGAAATAAGCAGGTTTACAGTAAAATATTGTCAACATTACATAAAAAATAATAAAAAAATAATAATTTGTCTTTAAAAATAATAATTTATCCAGATACACCAAACATGTTAGTATTGTAGCCAATAAATGAACATTTAAAATCAATACAAAACATTTAGTTAAAAATATGAATTCAGCCAATTAGGGTAAATACATAGTTACATATAAAGTGTATATACATCAGATATTTATAGAAGAATGCAGAGTCTGTACCATCCTAGAGATACATACTTTGATGTTTCAGGGAGCCCTGCAGAAAGTTCCAGGAAAACAGATAAATAGTAGCCCCTTACTACTCCATTTCCATCCTTTAAAGAGAAAACAGAAGTTGAAAATTCAGGACAATGCATATACGGTTAAATTACTTATTATACAGATGTGATACATCAAAATGATAACACAACAAAGAAAACTGCACCACATACATTATAAGATATTGGGCCAGATCCAGAGTTAATAAAGATAGCCCACTTATGCATGCAAGGTGCGTAAGCGGTCTAAATGGACTCCTCCAGATGTTATGTTAGTGTTACGAATGTAACAATAATGTTACTACCATCATACGGAACTTAGTTCCATACTATGTCCTTCCCTTCCGCCCGCCAACGTAGGCGGGGTGGAAGAAGCATGTAAATTGTAAAGTGGGGGAGGTTTCCCCCACTTACTAGCGGATCAGCGGTTCGTCTGACCCGATCTGCTTGTAAGTTGGGGAAGCCTCCCCCGCTGTACAATTTAGCCTTATGGCAGTGTAAGTCACACTTTTTCTGAACGAGGGAGAAGAGCGCAGGGGAGTCCACTCCCCTCTCATTCAGACGCACAGACTCCCGCACATACGGAAAGCGTAAGGGAGTCTGGATCCAGTCCATTGTCTGGATATATTTACTTTGATTTATGTGTTGTAGAGTTTCTGTACATCTTCACAAGCAGTGTGTGTTTTGGTAACATGGAATATCAATTTAACGATTAGCATTGAAAGTAATTGTCATGAAATATATATTTTAGGTGTGACAGTTCTTTTGACATAAGTGTATTCTCTTTGCAGCTGAAATGAAATAAACCTCAATGTGGTAACTCACCGGGTAAACCTTTAATCTCCAGCAGAGACCTGACACTTGTAAAGGAGGACTATATACAGGGTCTGCACGCTGGCGTAAAGTGCTGGAGAAAAAACAAATTACGCAATGTTACAAAAATACTGTTTTGATTTAATGTATTTCTGGGATGAAATAAATAGAAAAAAGAAGATGTAAAATAATTTGTTTGTTTATTACAGAATGTATCTTCAGTTTATGCAGTAAATAAGCAATGATCATGTTGCATCCTAACATCAATATTATAAATTAGCTATAGCTGGATTCTAAAGTGCTCATGTGGGAAAAAAAAAATCAATCCAAAAAAAAAAACAAAAAAAAAACAAAAAAAAAACATATTGCCCTAAAACCAGTAATGTAAAGTTTATACTATTTGCAGTACATTAATTTATGTAGTCATTAAATGACCTCAGTAGAAACATTTTTCACATTTTTCTCCATAAGTCAACACTAAGTGAGATTTGATTTGCTGTTTACCTAAGGGTTTGTCATCTGTGAATTATTAATATCACAAAAAGGATAGTAATATAGGACATTGTAAATCTTAAGAGATGGATTGGACAACAGATTTTTTGCTTAGCTTTTTGAACTCCACCAACAAACATATGGTAGCTGTTAAAAGTCATCAATAAAAGCAACAGAGAGTGGGTCAGCTTCAGACTTCCATGTTCTATGGAATCAGATCCCTAAGCAAAACATTTGAAGGGATCTGCATATACTGGGCCAATCTAACCACACAGTCATGTGTTGACATTCTAACAGCCCTTCCTCATACGGACAGACTTCCAATAACAACCCAACACACCCGTCAGAGGGTGATGGAAGGACCATTTGTAGAGTCAGAATGCATTCTGACAGTACATATGAAGGTGCAACTATAAATTAACATAAACAAAAAAAAGCATCCAAAACTCAATTACAACTTTTGGAGAGAAGGTGCTATGAAATCACCATATCATTACTAATATATATAAAAATGAATCCCGGATCACCCACATTGTGCATAACTAGTGATTTCAAATATCACTATTTTAGCAATAAATTTGTAAATTACCCTCTATCAACGTCATGAGAACAGTTGCATTAGTCTACAACAAAAAGATGTTTTGAAGTTAAAGTGCAAAACACATGTTGGTAAATATTAGAACAGCCTGTGATAAGAAGTTGTTTCCTATTACTTGTATATGAAACAAGAAATAATTGATATTTATGGTGCAATATTTTGCCTAGAGATCCCTAGTTTACAACTCAAAGACAAATTTGAAAGTTAATCAGGCTCACAGTACAATAATTCATCACTTTCGTTGCACATTCCTGTCATATATTTTTGTAAGAAAGAACTCCACCGATACAAACCCAACAAGACTGTATATTACAACAGACTAGATTATATCCCCAAGATATTTGCATTATAGACAATGTTTTTTATATACACATATTTGAATTAAATATGTATGCATTGCATAAAACACATTTTGTCCTTTTAAAAATACATGTATTCAGTAATTTTAATACAATGATTATTCATAATCTGTGTCCTTCATAAAAGCAAAGTAACCTTTGAAACAATATGCCAAAGGGCTTGTATACTAGCAAAAAACATATCAAGGCTTAAAATATGACAAGGTAATAGCACCTATATTTCAAACTAGCTTTCTGCTGCAAGAGAAAATTGCTCTATAACGACTGCCTGATTGTTTAGATGGTTGTGGACACTCCTGTATCCATAATGATAAAAGCACATTTTACGCTGACAGTTGATCATTTTTAGCCAATATTCTCAGTTCTTTCCTGTTTGTGTTCTCTGAAATTTAATAAAGTTGATATATGTACTTTACAGGAAATAACAGTAGCTATAAATGGTTGCAAAAAGTAAGCAGGTCTTTCTCTGTGTGACACATGTCTATATTTTACTGCCCTGTGGATCTGCAACTTCATATACGCCCAAATTTAAACATTTTTGTTGGAGGTTTAAAGTATAAGTATTTGAAAATTTAATTTCAGTAGATAGATAAATATGAGTTTCCAGAAAAAACCTAAATATCTAAAATACCTACATTTTCTTTACCAAACAGAAAAAGATTACATATATTAGCAAGTTAAGAGTTTGACACAAACCATTCAGTGAACAACCCAGTTCTGTCATTTTATTGTTTATATTGGAGAAAAATGAAAGTTTAGAATTCAACACACTTCGAGCATAATAAGAATATATATTGATACTACTCTGTATAGACATTGAAAAAGAGCCTAATCAGGTAGTAAGAATTTATTATCTTTTTATACGTGTTCTTATTTTTGTTTGTGTATTGGTTTATTATACTTGTGTGTTTAATTATTATTGTTTCAGTTAAAATAATATTTTTTAATTGTTTTGATACTCAAATAACAATTGGTACATTTAAAATTACTGTTATTGTATTTGCATCTTTTGTCCATCTGTTGCCTATAGATGGAGCTAGCCTAGTCCTGTATATAAAGGGGGAAGTTTTATTAGGTGACATTCGGGCTTGAAAAAGTTCAGACGGAACAAAACATTATGGACCAGTGTTATAGGATTGCAAGTGTAACATACCAGCTTGGAGTGGGCTATTAATCATCATTGCCTGTAGTATATTTATTTATTCAAGACTTTTTGTTTCACAGAAGGTGGCCCCCGCTGATCAACAATCCTATTTACTCAGTCTAATCTTGTGGACTCCTCATGTAAAGTGGACACCGGTGATCAAATTCTTCAACACCCACCGAGGTGGGTACTCTGGAGAGACATTTTACCAGATTATACCTTTAGGACTCCAGCAGAGCTCCTAAGCATGGAGAACTCCAATCACTTAGACGTAACTTTTGAGTCTATCTCAGAGTTTGGTCCTTTATTATATCTGCTCATAATATGCTCCAATACGGACTTTCATTTGTCTGGTACATATACATATGAGATTGAACCGCTGGCCATTTAATTATACATTGTATATATAAGAATTTACTTGTGTCACTAGATGCATGTTTTTATTTACTGATTTCAAACAGTAAATATTTTTTGTATTATAAAGTATCAATTGTTTTTGAGCTATTAGCCATTCTAGTAGTTTTTTTATTATTTACATTTTTATTAACTACTGGATGTTTACAAGCGCTGTCTAATTCCATTAATCCTTTTTATATTGGAGAAAACAACAACAAATTTCATTGCTCCAATAACCGTTGCTTCTCATACTCTATTTTATCAACGTGAGAAAAGGAATTGGTAGCTGTCAGGCAGCAGCAGCGATATCCAGCTCTCCACACCAGAGGTTACCCGCAATAGCAGCCAGGAATTCCAGCTGGGTTCATCCATCTTACAGTAGCTATATCGTGCTATGCCATCTCCTTTGGTAAGATACAGAGTCATTGCTAATTTCCAGTTTTGTTTTTAAGTGTTCATTTATGTTGGATTGTGTATTTAACACGTTTTTCATATTTTAGCTTACCTTCATTTTTTCCTTGTGGCTGAGGGAGCTCATTTGACTTAGGTGGAAGTAAATTTTTAAGGGGCTCACATTAACTTATAAGCATGACTGATTTAAGAGACATTTATTTGCATGGTGCAATTACATAATCATCAACACATACATTTCCACACTGATTTTTATACTTTGCCTTTATTTTATCAACTTAACCAGCATGTCTGGAGCAATCATTTAGTACTGTGCCATCCTTACCAAAGTTTAATTATGACCGTGACCATATTTATATTATTTTATAATCCAGCAACCCTATAAATTAAAATGCAAACCAAGTTGCCTAATTTAGTTAGACCTTTAAAATACACAAAATCAATGAGGACTGTAAAATGACACTTACTACGTTTAATCCAACACAACCATAGGGTGAAACAATACCATAATATAGAAAACTAATAATATACAGTACCTGAAGTTTTCCAGAACAAAAGTAGTTGAATCATACGAAGGAACTAGTTCACTGTAAAAATAAATAAGGAAATAAAGAAATAAAATATGAATATATGTCAGTTTATGGCAACAAATGAGTAACTTATTTTGTATTTTTTAAACATTTCACATAAAAAAACACCAATACTTCCTAAACACTCCCTCCAGGAATTCCTTCCTTGCACCCTTTCCAGGACACATTATCAAATTAGACCAAGATAAATGACAACGCCTACACCTTATACCAATACCCTTTCCATATCACCAATCTGCTGGTAGGGTGAGGATCCTTTCCTCATCCCTAGATAAAGAAAGGATCCCCTTAGATTTTCATCACCTCTATGCAAGATGCAGACAAACATTCAACAAGGCATTTGGCTACTGCAGTGATCTGGACTTTATGCTAAGAAACAAAAGGCACCAGTCAATTTCTTGTCTCATACTAATCATCTGGTTTGTTGAAAGCATGGTAAAAGTTAGTATCTGTATAATAATCATGATATTTTCCATACAAATTTCATGATTAAGAGTTTGAGTGAAAAAGTAAAACTATGTTGAACTGCTAGGCATAGCAAATGTAAGCTGGAAATAGAGAATTAGTCAGTTAAGAGATTAAGTTTCCTAGCTCAACTCTAAATTACATATCAAACATTAGAGACTGGCTCCAGACATCCGAAAAGGGATAGTATGAAAAAATATGGATCTTGTGGATCAAGATCCAGAGTTACATTTTTTTTTCTACGAATAATGCATTTCCAAAAGTTGGGTGGGTTCAAGCAAAAATGGGAGGTGTTACACATTTAAATGATGTAGTATGGGCGTGCCTCATGTCTACTGCTGCATGTTGATTTATGATTCGTCCTCATATAGGGCTGGATCCAGACCTGCGCCCAACAGGTTACTTACGCACACAAGGTGCGTTAGTGGCCTGTTTTGCCTGGAGGGTTCAGATGTTATGCTAGTGTTACAATAGTGGTGATCACAAATGGGCTGTGCTTCCCCTCCGTCCGCTAAAGTGGGCGGAGGGAAGCATGCAAAATGTATAGTGTGGGATTTGGCTTCCACACTTGTGCGGATCAGCGGTCATATGGACTGCTGATCTCGTATAGACCGCTGATCCGCACGATTGTATTAAGGTTTCCTTATAGCAGCATAGGCTGAAATAAAGCCCGCCCGAAAGAGGGGAGTGACAGGAGGCGTGTATTGTCCCCCCGTCTCTCGGACGGACAGACCCCTACACATTCGGAAAGCATGCAGGGGTCTGGATACGGCCCATAGACTGAGGATGGAAATCTCAATGTAGAGGCCTCATGTGCTTGCATAGCGGATCTCAGATGGTACTTCACTTAGAGATTGGATCTGGTCCAAATGTTGCAGTGTGTAAATTCTACAAGCAGAAGGAAAATATTCTCCCTGCACAAAAACAAAATACACATAATCAATGCAAGTAAATTGTAAAGCCTTTCCTAGGGTCTAAGCTCAAACCTATAAGAGCCCCCACCCCTCCCATCCTCCACCGTGTTTCAATTCATCTTGGGCTGACACCTCCACTTTCCCTCCAGCATATCACCCAACTCGTAGTGATAAGCAAAAGAGATCGGTAAGAATAAATAATAAGAAAAAGTCTGGTGCATGGTTTCCAGCACACAATATTGTGGAAAATCGCTGTAATCACTCCATTGTAGAAAAACATTAAAAGAATGAATTCACACGCCCACACCCAATTCAACAAGCAATCTAAACTTATGAAACAATCAAGTTCTTTCAGAAACAAACTTGTAGAGCACAACAGTGCATATAAAATCATTAGAACAGGACATTATGGTACTGTAAAAAAAAAAAAAAAGAGTAATACAATTTGATTTAAGATTCCTGGCTTATCTGTAGAATTGGATCTGTAGAATAAATATGACCGGTCAGTTCCTTGAGACCAGACTGTGGGGCAGCACTGTGACACTAGCTGTCTTACAGTTTGCAATTACCTTATCCATATTCAGTGAGAGCTCACATCAATAAGGCTTTACCTCCCTCTGTGCAGAACATTGTGGTACAATTATTTTAACACAAGAACACATCAAATAGGAAAATTTATGCTAAGAAAATTACATCCAAAATAGACAAAAGTTTTTTTTTTAAAAACAAACAGTAAAGTGAACTAAATACAAATAAAGAAAATGTGTATTTTATTTTAACATGAATTGGTGCATAACAGTAGCATTCCTTACATAGAAATGCCTCCCAAAATTGAAGGTGAAATAAAATATTGCTGGAATGGCAAATCTGTAGCTGTGTGATATCTGATGTGCAGCTTTCGCCCACGAGCCAGCTATTTCATAGAATAGCAGCCTGTGGGCAGCAGCTGCAATCAGTGATCTCTTAATGTGCAATGCCATAATTCCCAGCTGTCCTGATTACAGCAGAGTGTACAGATTTCTTTGCGCTGTCCCGTCTGTCTTCTTGTTTGTCCCAATAAGCAGAGAATAGGTTTTTTGATCTGACAATCTGGTAGAGGAAGTCGTGTACACAGGAAGTCACCGCTGCAGAGTTTCTGACCTTACCCAACCAGAACCCAGCATGTCTCCCCATGCTGCCACTGCTCTGCTCTGGTCTAGTGATTGGTCTGGGGGCCTCTCTTATCTGCATGGGCTGTGGTATTGTGGCTAGCTTTGCTACTGGATGAATACAATTACTGAGAGGACAGCAAAAAGTCCAGAGAGACTAACACAGCATAGTAGCCATCCAGACAGAACCCATACAAGTATAAGCCAGTGTACAGAAGATATCTTGTCTTATTACTCTAGGGGCCCGATTCGGCATTATTTGCGGTGCAAAGCTAATTCCAAGAATTTTTACTTGGGGATTCGCTTATTTTCTCCTACCGTATATGACGAGAAAAGGCACACAGCAAGCTTTTTCCTGTCATCGTGGCTAAAAATCGGGCCCTAGGTATGTTGTCTAAAATCACAGTAGTGATTACTAAGTAGAAGTCAAATTTTTTTTTTTATTGCTAAAATTCTGCCCAGTCATCACATACATAGGGACTTCCACTTGAACAGGTACCATATAACACAATACAGTTCAATAGTTTTGAAGGGGAGAGGGGATGAGAAACTCTCTTTGAAGAGGGAGTTGGCGGTGATATAAATCCTCAGAAAATGTATCCTCTAAGTTTTAGGAGGTCTGTGGTGGGCGAGGGCAGTGCTGCAGGCATGAAGGGCCTGCTAATTCAGTCGAATACCTTCTGCACTTTGGGCCAGATCCAGAATTCGGTGCGCATACAAGAACTAAGAAGGAATTCAGGTCTAAACACACAGGGTGGGCCCACACACCATACATATGAGATACACATGGAGGGTAAGCTTTGACATCTAAAATCGTACAGTAAGGGCTTGGATAAGCCTTTATGTACGATCCAGTATTCCACCCACACAGTGTTGTAAACTGAATACTTAAAAGGGTGCCTTAAATCTCCTCCGCATGTAGAAGAGCAGTGGCCTGCCCTTCTATGTGATGTATGTAGGATACCAAACTCCAAATCTGTTCCTAGGTCTGAATTCAGTCCCTTGTTGTTAAAACAAACATTTGTTTTTCCCCCCATAAAGTCTACATGAAGAGAGTTTATTTATTTTTAGAGTGAAATGCATAAAATTGCATGACAACTCATTAAAAGACAGAAACCTAGAGTTTATAAAAAAAAACAGCTTTGCTTTCAGACATCAGCTCTAGGTATTTCTAAGGCAGCACTAAACTGTATTATACAGGAATCACCAGAAAACTAGGAAGCAATAATTGTCTCACCAGGGATTCAATTTTTACTCATTACACCACATGCCAATAGAACACAGCACTAGGTGGACAGTCCCTATATTGAATTACCATTTAACAGGAATTGAACAAATAGAAACACAGTTAAAAGTGATCCAGTTGTGAGAGATTTTTACAAGCTAGTTTTCCTTTTCTTTATTAAATCATTATAATTTTATTGAAACAATTCAAGCAACATTACATGTACAGCAAGGCCACATAAGGATTTAAAGCTGTGTAAATACAGTTGTTGTAACAAAAAAAAAATACAGGAAATAAAAATAGAGAGGTTAGAGTAATTAAACAATAAAGCTAAAAAAAGAAAGGAAAGAAAAAACAAACAAAAAGGGGGATAGGGGAACAAACATGCCCAAGGGACCATGTAAAGGAAAAAACTGCATATTTCAAGAAATATAAAGTCACTAACTCAGAGGTATAAATTGAGAATTGATACATCAAAATGGATCTGAACTAGTCTGGTATTTACCAGGAGGAAGTGATAATAGAACATTAAAAAAAGAAGGTGGGGCACCTTAGATTTGATTTTGGTGATGGAGAGTGGATGATGGGAATTTTAGTACTGTGCTAGAATTGTCTTGATATCTAAAAAGTTTCGATAAAGAGCACGGTCATGGGAAAGAAGTTGTGGTGCATATAAGACGTACATGAAACAAGAATGTTTATGTATATAAAGAGAGAGTAGTTTTTAGGATACCATCAGTATATTCAAAGTTTTCATGCCAAATGTGTTTAATCATAAATAAGACTAAATAATATGTCTAGTATCCCCCTCCTCTTGCCCATAATGACCACCAAAAATGTCAATTGGTAGGGTCAATTTTTATGAAGCTGCTCAGGGGTGAGGTTAAGTTGAGACAAAAGTTGTAGCCACCTTTCCAAGTGGTTCATACAACTTAAATTTAATTCAGTAGTATATATAGATGCTCACTGAACAGAGAATCACTATCTATGTAATTTATCCAGGTAAGAAAAAAAAAGGAAAAAAAAGGGGGGTTTGACAAAAAGGATTGACAGACTGAATAACCTAAACAGAAGATGGCAAGTTAAATTCCTGATAGCAATCTTTTCAATGTCACCTATATAAGTCCCATATGTTAAATACCATAATACGCTTTACCCAAGAATTTTATTGTTAGCCCTATAAACTCACATTACATATAATTATGTCCAATAAGCTCAAGCTCTAACAAGCACGAGGGCTGCATTAATACTCAATAGCAATGAATAGAAAGAATTGCCGGAAAACTGGCAAAAAAAAAAGTCAGTTAAGTTTCACAAGGTTTAGTTTTCCACATTTTCCTGGCGTGAGTGCATATGTATGTATGTATGTATGTATGTATGTATGTGTGTATGTATGTATCTATCACACAGAGATCATTAAAAAGTAGTGACTTACTAGGCTTAGAGTATGTAGAGGCACAATTCAAATATATTACCTTGTAAAATCTGGTGGGACTGGTGTGGTTACAAAAGACGCCATAGGTTTCCTGTGAACTTGCTGAAACATCATTAGAATTTCTGGGCTTTTAGAGATAAGTTCACTTTTACTGCAAGATCGAAGCTGTAAAGTGAAACAATTAATTAATACAAACCTGTAACAATTTAGAGATTACCAATGTTGTAATATGTTGAAATCCAAACTACATGTCCTACATATTCTAATGCAGACGGAGCTGGAACTCACAACACCAAAACGGAACCCAATTTCCTCTTAGCTGCTCCTTTTTGTAAGACCCAATTATTCATCATATGAATATGCAATGCAATAAATCTAAATATGCAATATAGGAGCCATGAAAAGGACAATACAGACAAATGTAGCATTAACTTGTTTACACCCTAAATGGAAAAAAAAGTGAAACAAATTCTTCTGCCATTATCCTCCCCAATATTGAGATTGGTCAATCAATACATCTGTGGTCAAAAATGACAAAAAAAAAAAAAAACCCTCAGGATCCCAAAATCAGTGCAAGGCATGCCATAGCAGAGCATTGACAAAGTAGGGTAAGCAATGCTCAGTTGTAGTAAGCCATTTCCCAAAAAAGGACCAGATTCAGAGTTCAGTGCGATTTACACATGCATGGACCTCTGTAAGTAGGCAAGGAGGAGAGGACTGCACAACCGTGTCACTCCCCTCCATTTTACAGAGCCAAATTACCTTAACTTTACTGCATGGATCTGTGTGCAGAGCAGCTAACCCCCACCTACAGCACTTAAAATCTGCATGCCTAAACCCTGCTGTACTGGCAGGGATAGGCATGCTAGTTAAGTGTCGGCCCTTTTTACGGAAGTTTTTCCATATGGATAATCTGACGCGTGCATGCGCTGATGTTATATGTCAAGGGGAGTAACTCGCCTGTCTGTGAATATGGACCAAGGTTATTTAGAGGCTACCAACAATAGAATCTACAAATATCTTGGATAGCCTCAAAGACGAGGTGAACATTGTACAAGTATGATTAATTATTACTAATGTGTAGAAACTTTGGTTTTAGTTATTTATCATTTATTTCTAAGGCGCCACAAGGTGTCCGCAGCGCCGTACAAAATACAGTATAGACATACAGGGCAGGGATGGACAACATAGTACATAATAAAATGCAATATACCATATTTTTCGGACCATAAGACGCACCTAGCATTTAGAGGAGGAAAGCAGGAAAAAAAATATTTTGAACCAAATAGTGTCCAGCACCCATCATGTCCTGCATCCATCATGTCCAGCACCTACCATCCCCCATCTTGTCCAGCACGCCCCATCATGTCCAGCACCTATCAGACCCCATCATGTCCAGCACCCAGCATCACCCATCATGTCCAGCACCCAGCTACAGTACAAAATACTTAAAAAATACTTACTTGCACTGTAGTCCCCGTTCTGCCGTCTCCTGCTTCTCCTCTGCGGGCTTCACTGACGCTGATGTGACCTCAGGTCACTCCAGCGTCAGGGGGAGGAGCTGCTGCACTGCTCTGCCTGTCACACAGAGCAGAAACAACGGTAATGGACGCCGCTGTGAAGCGGTGTAAGGCGCTCTCATCAGAGTGATGAGAGCACCTTACATTGCTTTCACAGCAGTGTTCATTACGCTGCTGACTGTCAGGGAGCGGGGGAATGAGTACCTGGATGCACCGCATCCCCCCGCGGAGCGGGTCCTGGCAGACCCACTCATACATCAAGGTAAGTATTCGGACCATAAGACGCACACACTTTTCCCCCCACTTTTTGGGGGAGAAAAAAAATTTTTCCTGTGGGTTTTTTTTTTTTCATGCAAGCTTTTTTCATAAAACCAAAAAGAACACAAGCATACAGTTGGGGAAATGTATTTAAATCTACAAGAAGACACACTAAACATACACACAAAATCCACAAGCAGACACCTGGAAGAACAATGGAAGATGCTGGAATTGATGAGCATCAAGCGACCAAGAGAACACAAATTCAATATAGATAATATAAACATACATTAAACATAAATGGGTTTGAATGTACAGTTAGGAATAATAAATGCATGGGTGCATGTAACAGAACACACTGCATTGGACATTAAAAAAAAATAGGAATCCAGGGTTCGGTATAAGACATGGTAGGGACATGGACAACAGACTAGTCGGGGAATAGGAATTACTTACGGGTAAATCTTCTTCTCTGATTTCATCTGGGAAATCCCAGATGGAATCAGATAAAGAGATTTACCGTTGAGTGCCAAAATCCTCTTTTCTCTTTCATCACATCTGGGGGACATCCTAAAGCCTTAGCTAAGGGAAGGAGCTCTAAGGCAAAGCGACTTGGAAACTGGAATGACAATCTTCTAATTTAGGTGGAATTTTGATACAACCTTAGACTGGAATTAAGGAAACATCTTCAACACTACTCTCTCATGATCGAAAACTAAAAAGGGGGATCTACAGGAATGCGCCCACAACTTGGAAACTCACCTAGCGGATGCAAAAGCATTCAAAAAGGTCTTTGTATAGCACTAAAACGGCAAAATGTAGGTCCAACTGAGGAAATGGAGCAACATACGTAGAATGAACCCGCAGAACTCCATGTGAAAAGGTAGATGGACAAGGCCGAAATCTTAACTTTTAGCAAACTCAGCTTTAATACTGAATCCAAACCAACCCGGAGGAGCTCAGGGAGAAAGGGCATCTTAAAGTGTGAGCCTGTCCTGCCTCACACCACTGAATGTACTTCCTCAAATATTCTATGATATTAGGACACAGACACTGGCTTTTGAATCTTCACCATAGCATAATGCACCTATGATTCATTGCACCTGATGAAAAACCCATAGCTGCTTGGAGGTTGGTCTGGTCCGGTGATGGAAGGTACCCTGTTTAAAAAGATCTTCTCAAAGAGGAAGTCGGCAGCCTAGACCCTGTGTCATCTACAGAATATACAAAAACCCTAGCCTCCTGAGCCAATATGGTGCCACGAGAATTAATGGACACTCTACTGCTTTTATTCGCTGAAGCATCGGGTGAATTAAAGGTGAGTAGGGGGAAACACGTACCCCTGCTGGAAAATCCATGGTGCTATAAGAATGTCTACTCCTGACGCAAGCGGAGCTTTTGTCCCGGCTAAGAATCTTGCCAACTTCCTGTTGTAACAGGACACCAAAATCGGAAGTCCCTATTGCTGACTAGTTGAGAAAACACACGCTAATTCAGAGCCCATTCTACTGGGCGAAGAGTTCTGTGACTTAAGAAGTCGGCTGCCATGTTCTCGATCCCTGAAATGAATATTGCCAAAATTGCCAGGTGTCTTTTGAAGAACAAGAAGCTTGCTGCTTCTCTCATGGCTAGGTCCCTTTTGGTGCCTCCCTGGTGATTTACATACGCCACAGACGTGGCACTGTTTGACTGCATCCTCACCAGGCGTTCCAGCAACAATGGTTGGGCTCTCTGAAAAGCACTGAGGATGGTCATCGGTTTGAGAATAATTTAAAGGCATTTATAGGAATATTTTTAAGGTTTTCTTGCTGTCCCACCGACCTTGAAGGAGTTGATCATCAATCACCGCTCCCCAACCATCCAAGCTGGTATCTGATGTCAATACTATCCATTCCAGTGGAGCAAAAGATCAAAAAAAGCAAAAACTCACCAACCATGCCGCTAGGAATTAGCTACAAGTAAATGATCTAACAAATAAAAATGTAATTAATTTTTAAATTTTTTAAAACATTTGAGGGGAAGATGGGGGGAAAGAAAAATAGATGCTGCTAGGTAAGGGCTGGCAAGACCCTAATAGAGCAAAAGTACTAAAAAAAAAAAAAAAAAAACACCAGCACTGTCTACTGATACCCCTTCTCAATCAGACCAATTGGTCTGTCCCTTCCAATTAAAACCCAATAGTTTACACACTCAAATGAAATTCCAACCGTCAAAATAATTCATACAGTTATTATCATGCAAAATGTATCAGTTTTATTATCAAAATCTGGTACCAGATAAAAATATGTTCCCAAAAATGATACCCAGCAACAGTCTCTCACCCTGTTTGACAGGATTGATATTGATCAATGTTCAATGTAGTTAGTAATAAATTCTAATAGCAGTGTTTAATTTGAAACCATGTCCCTTATTAAAAGAAGTATCAGAGCTAACAATAGATGGTGATTTGAGGTTGTAGATTATTCTGATCAACTTGCTCAAACTCAGTACAATGTAAATAGGTTGCTTAATAGTACAACCAATAGGATAAATGCTGCAGACACTATAACCAGTTGTTAGCACAGTCTCTCATACAAGATATAGTAGTTGTAATCGGCTGTAATCGGTATGGTGCATAGTGTTGTAGATGGATACTGAGACGTTGTCATATGCTGACGGAGGAGGCGGGCGTCCCCGTGTCCGGCCGCAGTAAATCTGACCGCAGTAGCCGATTTATATGGGCACGGTCCTTACCTCCTAAATTAAATTACCCCTCTGTAGTCGCTGGTATGGACACAGAGGAGGGGATTCAGTCACGTGCTGGTCGGCAATAGTAATGGTGAGGGGATAGCTCCCTTTCCTCATGCTTTCTCCTCCACAGTCAAAGGCTGAACAATAAATATCGCTCAGTCCTGCTATACAGGTGGATGGTATATGGAAACAGGCTGGGTAGAGTCTCCAAACAGTTCCTCAATGTGCAGATAGATTTTTAAAGGCAATACATTTTCGGTCCAGATGAAATATTGTATATATAGCGACGCGTTTCATAAAAAAGGGATTTCGACTTCCGGTGGGCGGCGCACCATGGTGGCCGCGTTTTAGATCAGCTCCCGACGTCTGAGCCTGATCTCACCTTCTCTGGGCCAGCCACATACGTCCTGGGTCGGTCGGAGGGGCGAGGAGTGTATCACAAGCCCACAGCCCCAGTCTGGGACCGGACAGCCATCGGGACCCACAGCAATCCCCGGAGTCAGCCTTTGCGTGAAGGGCATCACAGACCCGGCGGCCATTTTCAGTGAGGCGTCGGAACAGCCTGCCGGCAGTGCTTTCCTGCCTTCTCCTGGGCCCCTGTCTGGAGGGGTTGGTACGTTTCCCCCCTGGGGATCAAAGGGGTTAGGACAGCGTCCCTCTCTAGTGGAGGTCTGTTTGGGGAGCGGGCCAGACGAGACATTAGTGGCGGGGCCGCCATTTTGGAAACGGGGGAGAAGACGTCGGCGCCATCTTCCCTAAAGTG
>WWET01004992.1:45581-64250 GCA_011038615.1 Limnodynastes dumerilii
TGGATATAAA
Source organism: Limnodynastes dumerilii (assembly GCA_011038615.1). Classification (NCBI taxonomy): domain Eukaryota; kingdom Metazoa; phylum Chordata; class Amphibia; order Anura; family Limnodynastidae; genus Limnodynastes; species Limnodynastes dumerilii. The sequence goes on from WWET01004992.1 coordinate 45,592, forward strand.
TAAAAACAATACTATAGGGGGGTGTGGCCTGGACGCTGAAGAAGGGAGACGTGTGTCTGCAGAGATCCTCCATCTCCCTCTTTAAAAATTGAAATTGGAGTAGCTAAAATTGGAAAATTAGATATTTAGCACCTTCTGCCCTGCCACTGTTCCTACTAACCGGGTTGATCTTGTTTTCGGATCGGCTAACCCGCGGAGGTCCGTCGCGTCGCAGGAGAAGCAGGCCCCACTGTATCTCACGCCCGTCTGATCTTCTGGCTCCTGTGAGGCAATCAGTCTGAGAGTCTCTCCTGTTCCGCGGTTGATCGCCGTGAAGGAGTACAGGGGTGAATTACAGAGCCTCTCCTGTACTCCCTGTTGTACAGTAGCGCCCGGAGACATTTTGGCGTGCAAGCAAGGTGAACGCCAAGGGGAAGGAAGCGAGCGCCATTTTGGGACCAATCTCACCAGAAGGAGCAAGGTACTGATACCACTGAGGTCCTCCTCATAGCTCAGCCGCAGGGGGAGGCAGACTCTGTTCATACAACACCCGCTGCACAAATTATCATAGTTTTTACTGACTGTGTTACTGGAATTTACCCCTTGTTTTATCCCTTCAACTTTTTCCTGTGTGAACACTTTTTGGGTAAACTCGGGGGATTATTTCTTGAGTCCCCCCCCCCCCCAACAATTCTTGGACTTGGTTACTACTTAGAAGTACTCAGAAGGCGCCTTTCCCTTTTTTCTTTTTTCACAACCCTGTGATTTCACCATTTTCACAGGGAATATATTAAAGTAATATTGTGGAGGCAATAGTAGGACATCTGGTGGACAACTTCCCACACTACATGATACTCCAGATTAATGTAACAGCAGGGATGTAAAATCTTCAACCTACTGTGATGACCCTGCCCGTTTTCACATGTTTTAATATATGAATATTCTCTGAAGTATAAAGTTGGAGGCCTTCACTCATCTGTAACGGGGTACCCTGTATTGGACTTTCTTGTCTAGATAACCAGATCCTCTTTCTTACAATAGACAGATTTGCTAAACCGCAATGTCCCAAGCCGGACAAAAAACAACCAGAACAGACGGAACCTGTTAAATCCAAAACTTCTACTAGAAGCTCAACTGGCAACTTAGAAGCTAATGTTGCCCCGGTATCATATGCAGATGTGGTCAAAGCCATAAAAGAGACAATGGAACAGTTATTACAAGAACAATCTAATAAATTTACCACAGGTGTACAGGAGCTGAAAACTCAATTAGCACAAACAGCCACACAGGTTCAACTTAATGAAACCCGGCTTGGAGAGGTTTTTCATGATGTGTCTACTCTTAAACAAGACATGGAACAATCTCAAAAATCGACTAACCAGCTTTGGAATAGAGTGGATGGCCTGGAGAACAGGTCACGCCGGAACAATCTCCGACTCATCGGTCTACCAGAGTCAATCAAAGGTCCAGCCCTCTTCAAGTTTGTATTGCAAACGCTGCCAACCATTCTTAAAATTCCAGAGGAGATGGGACCATTCTACATTGAACAGGCTCACCGGATAGGTCCTACAAGAAGCAATTTGAAAGAAAAGCCACGTGCAGTTATTTTCCGGTATCTCAATTATGTTCAGAAAATGGGGATCTGGTCTGCATACAAGAAAGCCGAGTCTATTCAAAGGGAGGACTCGCAACTTCGTCTTTTTCAGGACTTCTCGGCAGAGGTCTATAAAGCCAGGAAGGAATTCTCCCCCATTTATTCATCCTTATTTCACAAAGGCAAAAAATTTGCCCTGATGTACCCAGCTAGACTCCGTCTCTTCTATGCTGATGGGTTCAAAGACTTTTCTACAGCGGATGATGCTCGTGCCTTTTTGATGAAAGAGGAAGAAGAAGCTACGTCAGATTGAACTTTCCAGCTTAATATTTTATCCTTTGATAAGTTACTGTTATTCACTAGTGTTTAGCTCTTTACTGAATCTTATAATTGCTCTTTGATAAGTAACACTGCTTAGCCAAGGTTCAGTTTAATATGTACTTAAGCTGATTTAGAGTAAATTTTTGGGGATAACATGGCGTCTTAGATTTTTGATAGTTTAGGTTACAGAGACGTCCGCTAGTTCATCGTGCTGTTCCATATTTTCCCTCTATTCTTACTTAGTTGATTCGAGGATTCCAGAGAATCATAAGTATTTCTTAATAGAATATTCAATTACATTATGTCTAGGGTCGACAGTGACCGGGTAAAGTTAGCAATGTTATTGCTACAGGACTTGTGCAGTCTTTACTGCCCATTGTTCCTAACACAAGTTCTATTATGGAGGGGCTCCTCCCCTCCAAAAATGAGTTATAGATAATGTTTGAATTGTTTTTGTTGATGTTGACTTTTCTATTTTATGTTGTTGAACCTCGGGGTCTCGGAGTCCATGTCACTGAATGCCTCTTCTCCCCAAGTCATCTACCATGCCTCCTCTACTATCCTTCCTCAGGGTAAGCAGTATGTATATGTTTTGTTTTCTTTATACTCCTTTTCCTACACCACATCTTGTGTCTTTGACAGCCCTTTTAAAATATTGCTAACTTAAGGGTTTTCTCCTGGAACATTGGGGGCATTAATTCACCCATCAATAGAACAAAAATTCTTACATATTTAAATAAAACGCAGGCAGATGTCTCTCTACTGGAGACTCACTTAATAGATGCAGAAGTAGCAAAGTTAAACTACCATAAATATAAAGTTCTAGGACACTCTTCATTCACTTCCAAGGCTGGAGGAGTGGTGAATCTGATCGGAGAGGCGATCCCCGCTATTATACATTCTGTTACACCCGATCCATCGGGAAGATCTTTAATAGTTGACGTATCTTTGTACTCTACTAGGTACACGATATGCAACATATATGCCCCCGATTCTAGGAGCAAAGCTTTCTTTCAATTGGTACTATCCAAATTCTATCGATTTTCTGACACCAATATTAATCTGGGTAGCGACTTTAATCAAGTTGTCTCATCTTACTTAGACAAACAAAAGCCATCATCAGACAGGATTCCTTTACCCAGGGTAGGGATACGGTATCTCATGCAAAAGCTACATCTTAAAGATATTTGGCGCACCACCCATCCTCTGGATAGGGAGTTCACATGCTTATCAGCGGCACATGGGTCTCTATCCAGGATTGATTATCTCTTGGTAACAGACAAATTATTATCAAAAAATATCCAGAGCAGAAATTGAACCTATCGCCCTGTCAGATCATGCACTAATATGGTTTGAAATTGCCCAAACCCAGGTCAGTGGATATCCATATCGATATCCATGGAGATTCCCCTCCTACTTCAAACCTATTTAGAGACATGTTAAAAGCTGCTTGGCATACATTCAAAGAGGATAATAAACAACATACTACTGACCCAACTTTATTTTGGCAATCCGCTAAAACAGTATTAAATGGAGTAATAATTTCCTAACATTATAAATCTACTGTGGCCACTTATATAAAATTCCAGGAGGAACTTACGGAGGCCTTTCAGACCTATAAATTGACCCCGACTCCACAAAATAAATCAGCATTTTTAGAAAAGAAAGTCCAATGTGATAATGTGGTCGCACGTATAGGGGACAAATATATTCACAATAAAAATTATCAATTCTACAAGCTTGGCAATAAGACAGGCAAACTTCTTTCTAATCACTTAAAAGGGAGAAGGGACTTCTAGTTTTATTTCCTCTCTGAAGAGGGGGGATGGCCAGTGGGAGACATGTGGTGATCGCATACTTAACACCCTGAAAGCATTTTATTAAGATCTTTATAGTCAGGATCCCATTGATAAAATTAAGAAAGATAGCTTCTGGAGCAATGTCTCCTTTCCATGCCTTTCTGAAACCCAAGCAGCTGCACTTATAAAGCCTATTTCCTCTGAAAAAATTGTCAGTTGCATCAAATCTCTAAAACCATTAAAAGCTCCAGGACCGGATGGCTTCAGCAGCTAATTTTACAAAATATTAGTAGAAGAGATTACCGGCACACTGAAAGACACATTTAATTTGATTTTGACTCAGCATTCTTCCCCTCTCTACTTTAATTCGGCAATTGTCTAAGTCCTTCCCAAGCCAGGGAGAGATCCAGAGCACCCGGGGTCTTATAGACCCATATCTCTATTGAACATTGACTACAAACTTCTTACTAAAATCTTGGCAACAAGGGTTAAATTCATATTACCATCAATTATCAACAGAGATCAAACGGGATTTATTTGGGGGCGACATTCAGTTGTCAATGTGAGGAAGGTTGTGACAGTTATACAGGCGACGGAGTCCTCCGGGAGATTAGACCCAACGCTATTGTTATCTTTAAAGGCATAAAAAGCTTTCATCTTGTGACATGGGATCACCTTTTTGAGTCCTTAAAACGTTTTGGTTTCCTGGGAAACTTCACCGCCCTCCTCCAAACTCTCTATCATAACCCATACACTCAGATTGCTGGAAATGGGGTTTTATCTTCCCCATCTCAGATTCAGCGGGGCACATGACAGGGCTGTCACCTTTCTCCACTGCTCTTTGTCCTGGCCCTAGAATCACTAGCGGAGCAATTGCGGAACATGGACTCCTATTCTGGAATTGTGATTGGAGGCGTGGAAAAGTAGAATTATACCCGATAATTGTTTTTCCTTGAATCTCGATGGCAGCATAGTACCCTGGGTAATATCCACGTGGTGGGAGCCAATCCAGGAAAAGAAAAAGACACATAAATAGACTCCACCTCCTGTTTCCTGTGTCTTCTTACTCCATAAAGCTATCATAAAACAGAATTAACTAACACAAAACAACACAAAGGGGAGGGAAACTAGCTATGGAAAAAACTATTATCAGGTATAATTCTACCTTTCCTTATCATCGATGGCAGCATAGTACCCTGGGTCATGCCCAAGCTACTAAGTGGGAGGGACACCAAAACACAACACAACACACATGTGAACAATTCCATAACCGAACAAAACAATTAAAGGGCTGCACTAAGGACCTTCCTGCCAAATCTAGTGTCCTTAGAGGCTAAGAGGTCGAGCTTATAGTGTTTAGCAAAAATACTAGGGGAAGCCCAAGTGGCTGCTTTACAGAGATCTTGTATAGTAGCAGACTCCCTACTTGCCCAGGAAGTAGCTACGGCCCTGGTAGAATGTGCTTTGAGCCCTTCAGGTAGATTTAGACCTTTGGAGACATATGCCTGCTGAATGCAGGACTTGATCCATCTTGCTATGGTAGATTTGGAAGCAGGACCTCCTTTATTTTTAGCTTCTGGGATAACAAACATCTGTTTAGATTTTCTTAATTTACTGGTGCATTCAAGATATATCTTAAGAGTCCTTACGAGATCTAAGGTGTGAAGAGCCTTTTCCTTGTCAGATTTTGGATGAGGATAGAATGCTGGTAATATGATCTCTTGGTTGAGATGGAATTTTGAAACTACCTTAGGTAGAAAGGTAGGATTAGTTCTTAATACAACCCTGTCTGGGTGAAAACATGTATACAGCTCTTCTATCAAAAGCGCTTGAATCTCTGAAACTCTTCTGGCTGAGCATATGGTCACTAGAAAAGCTGTCTTCCAGGAAAGAAATTTTAGTTGCGTGTCCTGCAGAGGTTCAAATGGAGCAGTGGACAAAGCTTCCAACACAATATTTAAGTCCCAAGTAGGCAAGGGTTTCTTGAAAGAAGGTTTAATTCATGTCGCAGCCTGCATGAACTGGCGAATATATTTATTGTCAGCTAAATTAGTGTCCATGATTGCACTGAGAGCCGAGACCTGCACTTTGAGAGTGCTATCTAACGCAGACTGCAGGAATTCTAATACACTACTTATCTCAAGGGGCTCTAAGGAAAAAGTATTTACCTGACACCAGGACCTAAAGATACGCCATACTCTATGGTAGACCTTAGATGTGACTGGCTTTCTGGCCTTGGTCAATGTTTGGATTACCTTGGAAGAAAATCCTTGAGCGGAGAGATAGGAGATCTCAGCCTCCAGGCCGTCAGTTTTAAGACTTGCAGATCTGGATGTGCTACTGCTCCCTGTTTGAGAAGACCCGGGAACTTCGGGAGAAACCATGGCTCGTCTATTGCCAGATTCATGACCTGGGGAAACCAAGGTCTTCTTGGCCAAAAGGGAAGAATTACTACGAAGTCTGCCCTTGGCATCATAATTTTGCTTATTACTCTCTGGATGAGAGGAAATGGTGGAAAGACATATCCCATACCTGAGAGAGAGCATCCACTCCGTGCACTTTTGGGTCTCGGAACCTTGAATAGAATTTTGCTACCTTTCTGTTCTTGGAGGTAGCCATGAGGTCTATGTCCGGCATTCCCCACTTGTTTGTCAGTACTTGAAATATGGCCTGGTCCAACTCCCATTCTCCTGGTTCGACTGTTATTCGACTTATTGAATCCGCTATCACATTTATCTTGCCTGCTATGTAGACTGCGCAAATGTCTGTCAGTTCCTGCTCTGCCCAACTTAGGAGAATAGCGGCTTGATCCATGAGAGATTGACTTCTTGTTCCCCCTTGGTGATTTATGTAGGAGACTACCGCCTTGTTGTCGGAATGTATGGCTACGGACTGATGTTTTAGAATATGATGAAAGTGATAGCAAGCCTCTATCACTGCTCTCATTTCTTTTATATTGGAATGTTCCTTGCTGAATTGTGTGCTCCAGTTCCCCTGAGCGAACAATGTGCCGCAGGTTGCTCGCCATTCCAGGGAGCTGGCATCCGTTGTCACTACTATGGGTTCTTGAGGTCTGAAGGACCGTCCCCTCTGTAGATTGTTGCTTGTGGACCACCATTTCAGATCTTTCATGACCTGTTTGAGGATAGAAATCAGCTGACTCCTGTTGTCTGGGTCCCGATCCCATTGCTGCAAGAAGCAAGCTTGCAAAGTTCTCATATGGGCTTTTGCCCACGGCACTGCCTCTACGGAGGCCGACATCAGACCCAGTAAATGCATGCAGTGTTCTACAGAGACCCAACGTTGTCTTCTTAACTGCAGAGTCTTTTCTGATATAGTCTGAATCCGTTCCACAGGAAGGAAGATCCTTTCTAGAACCGTGTCCAGCCGAATACCTAGGTATTTCAGGGTCTGTGTTGGTTGCAGATTGGACTTCTCCCAATTTACTAACCAACCATGTTTCTGGAGCATCTGAATTACTCTGTCCGTGTGTTCTAGAGACTGACTGATTGACGTTGCTGCTACTAGGAGGTCGTCTAAGTAGGCCCATACTCGAATCCCCTCGGCTCTGAGATTGGCTATCAATGGAATAAACACTTTTGTGAACGTCCTTGGTAAAGTGGACAACCCGAACGGAAGAGCTGTGTATTGAAAGTGATGGTCGAATATGTGAAAGCTAAGATATTTCTGATGGGATGGAAGAATAGGGATGTGCAGATAAGCGTCTCTGAGGTCTATTGACGTGAGAAACATGTTCTTGTAAAGGCCTGGAAGGATGGTTCTGATGAATTCCATCTTGAAATGTCTTGCATATACTGCCTGGTTCACTACCCTGAGGTCTAGTATAATTCTGAACCCCCCTGAATTCTTCCTGACTGCAAAAATTCTGGAATAGCACCCCTTCCCTTGTTGACTCAAAGGTACGGGAGTAATTACCTTTTGTTGCAGAAGGTTGAGCAGATTCTCCTCGAGGGCTTGAACTTCCTCTGGATTCTGAGGTGTCCGAGACTTCCTGAACATGCTTCTTGGCGGACCTGTCTTGAACTCTATGTTGTAACCTCTTGTAATTATGTTCCTCACCCACTGGTCCGAAGTAGAGAGGAACCACTGGCTTGTGAAATTCTTCAATCTTCCTCCCACCGCCAGAAGTGAAGAGGGATCTGAAGGCATGGCGTCATTGTGTGGGGGGGACGAAAAAACAATTTTCTCGACCCTTATTGTAACGAAAATTTTGTCTGTTGACTCCTTGCTGAAATCTACGCTGGTAAGATCTTCCTGGTCTGTAAAGCCGTACATCCCGTGTCTCTGCCTGTGATGGCCTGGAACTCTTGGCATTGTGAGAACGTCTGTTAGCTCTTTCTTGAGGTAACCAAGGGGATTTCCCCCCAGAAATTTTTGAGATGATCTCATCAAGGTTAGGACCAAACAAGAAATTCCCAGCAAAAGGTAATGCTACTAATCTTGCTTTTGATTGAGTATCTGCGGCCCAAGGCCTCAACCATAAAGCCCTTCTTGTGGCTGTAGTAGCTGCCATAGAACGAGCAGTGAGCTTGATTGCGTCCATCGATGCTGCACAGATAAATTCAATCCCCAGCTGCATATCTTGTACAATCTTAGTCAACTCACTTCTCTTGACTCCGTCCAATATACTTTTTTCCAACTCATTTCCCCACTCTCTTAAGACTCGCGATGTAACTGCCGTGGCAATTTCAGGTTTCAAAATTGCTCCTTGAATGACGTGCTGCTTCTTAAGGGACACCTCCATTTTTCTCTTCATGGAATCCTTAAATGCGTTAGAATCCTCCATGGGTAGCGTGGTTTTCTTAGAAATACGTGAGATGGCTGCATCAATTTTTGGGGAATCTTCCCAGAATTTAGAATCTTCCTCTGCAAAAGGGGTAAATCTTAGAATTTTTGTTTAAAGAGAGAATCTTTTTATCCGGAAATTTCCACTCGTTTGAGATGACGCCCTTAATAACTTGAGAAACTGGGAATTTTCTGGCCTTCTTTTTGTGTTCCTTGAAAATTAAATCTTGGAGCAATATACCTTCCTTGGTTTCCTGCATATTTAGAGTCTTATCAATCAACTTTAAAAGGTTATCTACGAGAACCGGATTTAAAGATTCCTCTTCCTTTGACGCAGAAGATTCAGCCTCCGAAGGTAAGTCCTCCCCAGGTACATACATTCCCTCTTCCGGGTCTGAAACATCCAACGCTTCTGATGGTGGGGCTCTGGGCTCTTAAGAGTTAATTTGCGGTGGTCTCGTCGCGGAGCAGAGCGGTCGCACCTGCACAGAGCTCCCCTTTCAACTACTTTAAACCCTGACTTTCGGGGGTTTTGTCCCCTACTAATTGGTCCTCCCTGTGGACTGGACTGCTCCTCAGCCATCAGAGCCCAGAATCGGCGCATCACCTTCCAGCTCAGCAGGGCTCCGGCACCCCGTTAAGGACTCAGGCCTACCATCAGCAAGTCAGCCTGTGACCCCTCGCACCCTGCACTGCGGAAGGCATCGGAGGGCACCGGAGGTAAACAGTTACCTGGTCACGCTTGCGGGTCCCGTTCCACTTGTCTCTGAGACCCCTGTGCCGTGCTGCAGCAGTTGGAATCCTCCTGCAGGCTGATAGCTGCCGGCGGCCATCTTGGAACAGCGCTCCTGCCACGTGGTAATCTCCAGCGCGGGGCTCCTGGTCTCTGCTTCAAGGCACGGAGCTCTGCCTTTCCACTCAGGACCCCTGTGGTGCCTCCCTCCACTTACCCTGCGGCTGTTAATTTCCATCAGAGGCCCTGAGTGTGTGTTCTGCACCTTCTCCCTCTGAGGATCTCTCTGCACAGGACGCTCCCCAGTACTCCTGCAGCTCCTCTTCCAGCTAAAGCCAGTGTCTGGCATCCCATCAGGGCTCCACACCAGCATCCTCTGCCCTCACCACACATGCCCTCACATACAACCCTGCAAGTGCCCTCAGCCTCTAGCACCCAAGTGTCAATCTGACATTCTATCTTGTGCAACCATTTTTCCCCTATTGAGGGCAGCATAACACTCATCTCCACATTAGCTCTGCTTCCTTTGCATATCACTCAGGCCTGACTGCCAGAAGGCTCTGGGCAGGTGTTCCACTGATACTCTCCACTAGAGGGCAGTTCCAGCTCACTTGCAGAACCCACTCCAATTTACAGGATTGACTTTTCTGTTTCCCTGATTGCTATGATTCACCGCTCTTATTAACCCCATGAGAACCTGGTGGGACTAAGCCATACGTATTGAGAGAACCACATCTCTTTTCTTCCTTCCATAACCACTGATACTTCTGTTCAAACCGTCATTACTGTTGTGATGTCTCAAAGACAGAAAAAAACGCCTCATACTCCAAGCATGTTTTCTAGGCGTGAGAAACCACCGTCTCCGTCACCTCCCTCGCCTCATGAGTCTCCTCAGCCAGAGTCTGATAGTAATTCTCAACATCCCTCCATATCAGAGATCACCTCTCAAGTCAAGATAACTATCCAAACCGAGATCCGCTCCATGTTGGCTGAACTGCGATCTGAAATTGCTGCCATAGGCTCTCGTACAGATTCTCTTGAAAAGAAAACGGACGAGCTATGCACATATCAGACACAAACAGAGGAAGATCTGACTGCTATTCGCGCTGAGTTAGACTCTCTGAAAGAGCAAATGGAGGATCAGGAAAACCGCTCGAGGCGCAATAATCTTCGCATTAAGAATGTGCCGGAATCCATCTCCAGTTCCGATCTTCCTATATACCTTGAGGGTCTGTTCAAACATCTACTCCCAGATGTCTCCAGCGCAGATCTCCTTCTGGACCGGGCCCATCGAGCCCTCCGCAACAAACCCTCATCCGGGCAGCCCCCTCGGGACATCGTTGTCCGGCTTCACTACTTCGCAAGCAAAGAACGTATCCTACAAGCTGCTCGGAATTCACCTACCATCGACTTTCAAGAGACTTCGCCACAAGTCTTCCAAGACTTAGCTCCCACCACCCTGAAGAAACGAAGGGATCTGGCGGAGGTCACACGAATCCTGCGTTCCAACAGCATTCGCTATAGGTGGGGGTTTCCTTTTCAGCTCATCTTCTCCCACTCGGGCAACACGCATGTGATAAAGGCCCCAGAACAAGGCCTCCACACGCTCCGTCTACTTGGCCTGCTCTCCGGTTCAGACTCCGAGGATCTGGCATCTACCTCCTCGGCCCCTTCCAGAAGAAGACCGCCTCCACCTGAGTGGGCCACGGCTTAGATGGACAAAGCATACAGAACTCACACGGTCCATCTTTATTATCTACGACCCTGTGCCTCCAAAGTCCCCGACCTACTGTGGCCTTGGCGGTGGACACTCGGGACTTCTCTGACTCCTCGTTTCCGGGATCGCGTGAGATTTGCTTGTTGTCCGCTTCAACTTTATATCTTTAATTTTTATAGTCTATTTCGTGTTATATAGTATGCTATTGCTTGCACTGCTCTAGTGACCCCCCCCCTTTTTTTTTTTTCCTTACAGGTTTGTGGTTCAATGGTTTATTGTTATTCATAGTGTATGATTGTTTGCTTTCATTCGCATTACCCCTAATCCCACCACGTTCTCCACCTCTCTCCTTAATATCTTATAGCATGGTCGCCTCTCGCCTCCCCTGGCGGCGACCCACCCCTCACATATTTCCGGTACTGGACTGGTACCTAGTCTGTCTTCCCTGGACCTTACTCCGCAACAGGAGCATGGTCTCCCTCTATCCTTCCCTTACATACCCTGAAGGAGTACATGTAACTATCTCAGCTTTTCTGACGTTCCATCCTCCATGACACTCAAAATTCTATCCTTGAATGTTAACGGTCTAAATTCCCCATCAAAGCGTACTATAGCCTTGCAACAACTTAAACGCCACTCGGTAGACATTGCTTTTCTACAAGAAACCCATTTTAAAATACCACACCCGGGTCTGCAAAGTAACTATTATTCGCAGGCTTTTTATGCTTCCACCGACTCTAAGCAACGGGGCACTGCGATCCTATTCTGCCATAAAGTCCCCTTCTCTCTTATCTCCTCCACGGCGGATCCACTTGGCCGATTTCTCATACTAACTGGCTCGCTAGGGCCCACTTCTATCACTGTGGCTTCAGTTTACGCTCCCAATGTCGGCCAGGGTGCCTTTCTCACCGAGTTTTTTCAAATCCTATCGCAGCTGGCGCAGGGCTCTATTATAATTGGTGGCGATTTCAACGCTTTTCTCGACCCTGCCCTTGATCGTTCAGCCCCTCAGCCGGCTCCGCCAGGATCCGTCCGCCTCTCCAAGACTCTCGCTACCATGCTCACCCGATTTGACTTATATGACTCTTGGCGCATCCTATACCCCACTAGCAAACAATTCACACATTACTCTTCCCCTCACGATACTCACTCACGTATTGACATGATTCTCGTGGATCGTAACCTTTCTCAGCACCTCTTCCACGCCTCTATCAATCCGGTAGTCTGGTCTGATCATTCCTCCGTCTCCCTTATGGTTGACCTATCAGCCCCTCGCCCTTCGGTTTTCAAATGGCGTTTAGATGATTCGCTGCTCCTCTCTCAAGCCCACGTAGACTCTATTGCGCTTGCCATCACTGATTATATTTCATTTAATTCCTCTCCCGAGGTCTCCCCGGCCATAGTCTGGGAGGCGCATAAAGCGTCGGTCCGTGGTACCCTGATTGCCTTAGCAGCTAATAAGCATAAAGTTGAGAAAGCACTTATTCAAGCCCTGGAGACCCAGATCACCTCCCTAACAACCCGCTTCCAAAGATTTCCCAAGCGGAAGACACGTATTAAATTACTAGCGCTGAAAGGTCAGCTTCACCAGCTGCTTTCTAAGAAAGCTGCTAAAACCTTGCAGTGGCTCAAACAAAAATATTATGAAAAGGGGGACAGAGCGGACCGTTTACTAGCTCAGAAGTTGAGGGATAAACGCACCAGAAATCACATTGCGGCTATTAGGTCGCAGGAGGGGTCCATGATTCATAACCCCAAACTGATCGCTGACTCGTTCAAAGAATTTTATTCTTCCCTTTATAACTTAGAACCTCATTTCTCCAATTCGGCAACATTAACTGCCAAAGTCAGGGACTTCCTTAGCTCTATCCCTCTCCCACAAATTACCCTCAAACAACAACTATTTCTTAACAGAGCCATTACTTCCCAGGAAATACTAGATACCATTAAAGACCTAAAAAACGCGTCTGCTCCTGGCCCTGACGGATTCACTGCCATTTATTACAAGAAATTCGCAGCGCAGCTTTCGCCTATGCTTCTCACTTTATTTAATTCTATTCTATCTGGAGCAAAATTTGATCCGGCCACCACGGGAGCAGAGATCGTGGTGATCCCAAAGCCGGGTAGAGACCCTACTTCCTGTAGCAATTATAGGCCCATCTCACTCCTTAATGTCGACCTCAAGCTTTTCGCCAAAATCCTGGCAAATCGCTTGAATATGATCATCACCTCGCTAGTACACCCAGATCAAGTGGGATTTATCCCCGGGCGTCAAGCGTCCGACAATACTAGGAGAGCCATTGATCTCATCCGGATAGCTGACACCCGCGGTCTCCCTGCTCTTGTGGTGGCATTGGATGCGGAAAAGGCGTTTGATAGGGTGGACTGGACGTACATGCGACTGGTTCTCTCGACCATGGGCATCCGAGGCCCCTTTTTGAACGCCATAGCGGCTCTCTATTTTAATCCTTCGGCATCTGTTTTGGCCAATGGATTCAAATCCTATCCTTTCACTATCTGTAATGGCACTAGACAGGGTTGCCCTCTATCCCCTCTCATATTTGCCCTAATGATTGAACCCCTTGCCATAAAAATTAGGAACAACCCCGACGTTACTGGTATCGTAGTTGGCCCCACCGATTATAAAATCTCCCTTTATGCAGATGACATTCTGTTGACTCTCTCCAACCCTGTCGTGTCCCTTCCCAATCTTCTTAAAGACTTAACAGACTTTGGGACCCTTTCTAATTATAAAGTTAATGCCAATAAATCTGAGATTTTGCCACTGCATCTGCCCCCTTCCCTACTTCATCAGCTCAGACAGTCATTTAATTTCCGCTGGCAAACTAAACAGCTCAAATATCTGGGTATCTTCCTAACAAAATCCTACCAACACCTATTTGCAGCTAATTTCCCCCCCCTATTCTCTAGCATTAAAACTGACCTGGAAAAGTGGGACAAATATATCATCTCGTGGATAGGTAGGATTAATTCTCTGAAAATGAATATTCTCCCCCGCCTTTTATACCTTTTCCAAACTCTGCCCATTAGAATTCCCGTAAAATATTTCAAAACCCTGCAACAACTGGCTACTAAATTCATCTGGTCCGCCCGTAAGCCCCGGATCCGCCAGGAAACTTTATGCCGGCCTATTGGGGAGGGAGGTCTGGGTGCTCCAAACTTTTTGGCTTACTATAGAGCTGCGCATTTCACCCAATGTATATCGTTACACTCGCCTGCAGGCACCAGAGTATGGTCAGACATTGAAGCCCATTACACTGACACCGTCTCTGCCTCCTCCTTTCTCTGGCTCCTACCCCGTCATAGACCCACTCTATCCTCTCTTCTGCCCTCTTTAGCCTTTTCTATATCTATTTGGGATAAGCTTACCAAAACATACGAGCTACTAGCTCAACCCTGGCGTCTTTATCCCCTTTGGAACAATCCGCTTTTTCAACCCGGATTTGATAGACACTCCTTTTCCCCATGGATAGCTAGTGGCATCTGCCATTTCGCGGATTTGTCCCCTCTCCGTGTTTTCCCCTCATTTACGGAGCTACAGACCAGACTTCACCTTCCTAATACCTGCTTTTTTCAGTATCTCCAGCTGCGCCATTTCTATAACTCCCTTGCTCCTCCACAATTTTACACTTCCAGTTCCACTACAGTAGAGTCATTGTGCGCCCTGCGGTCCCCTCCGACGAAACTCATTTCGACCTTTTATCGGCTGTTTCTCCGCCACAAACGCCCTACAAAGGACCCCCATGAGCTACAGTGGGAGCGGGATCTTGGAGAGACATTGGACGAAGAGGACTGGGTATCAATTCGAGAGAATCTAGCTAAAACCTCTATATGCGTCCGTATCAACGAAAACGCCCATAAAATTTACTACCGTTGGTACCTGACTCCCAAGAGGCTGAGCGTAATATTTCCTTCTGCCTCTGCGGCATGCTGGAGACGCTGCGGTGAGGAGGGCACCCTGTACCATATATGGTGGACTTGCCCAGCAGTGGTAACCCTTTGGCAGGAGGTCCATTGCCTGATCCTCTCTATCACGGGTGTTCGTGTCCCAGCCTCGCCCACCTACTCCCTACTCCCCCGTCCTATTCCGGACACCTCTAAGAGCGCCCGTCTCCTTATTAAGCATATCCTTAGCGCCACTAAGTGTCAGATCGCAGCGCAGTGGAAGCAGGATTTTCCCCCTTCTTTGTCATCTATTATTAATGAAGTGTGGCGAATATACAAACTAGAATATATGTCCAGCATACTCCATAATTCTTCCAAACGCTTTTCCGGGGTATGGGCTCCGTGGCTCACCCACTTTCATGTTACCCCAGGCTTTCATGACTAACCGTTAACTCCATTTAACAGTACTCCTTCATTCCCCATTCTTAATGGTCACCTCCTTCAAGTCCTCCCTCACCTCTATTTCCTTGTCTAAACCTCTGTCCCTTTATCCCCCCTCGTGGGACGATCCCTTAGTCCCAGGATTTCATTACCCTAAGGTTAAATAGTGGATTATACTGTTTCTATAGCAATGTGTTGTTCTCGTGTTGTTGGATACTCCCCTTGTTTATGCTTATTTGCTTGTATTTACTTATCCCTCATGGGATTAACATTCTCCCTTAACCTTTTTCCTTTCTGTACCCCTTCCCTATAACCTTCTGAAAAATCAATAAAACATATTGTCAAAAAAAAAAAAGAGTTAATTTGCTTAAATCTTCCTTAGTGACAAAGGTGGAGGTTAAGGTATTTTTTTTATGAGGTCAATAAAATCCAACACCTGTTTAGAAGGTTGCTGAATTTGAGAAGCTATGCATTCTGTACATGAAGTGGCTGAGGATTCTTCAGGCAGTGATTTGTCACACAAAGAGCATTTTATAACTTTTTTCCTTTTATGTTTATCAGATGATGTTGAGGAGAGTTTAGCCTTGCTGGTATCAGATCTAAGACAGAGAAACTGGTTTCAGGAGGGGAAAAAAAGGAAATAACAGTACTAATCTAAGCACTAAGCTACACTGAAAGATCCACTCACCCAGACCTTTTGGTCTGTGACCGATTTTCTTCCATGTTAATACACAGAGGGAGACACCAAATTAGCAACTTCCATACAGTGTAGAGTATACACATTGGGCTTACCGCTGATCTTGTTTAAATACTGCCTATGAAACAGGGAGACAGAGGGGAAACATCCGGAGACCAAAGCCCTGCAGAAATAACGGGCTACGCCAAAATGGCCGCTTCCATGCAGCTTCTACCCCGGAACGTCACTTCCTTTGCGACCGCATAAGATCAGATTCCTCCGCCGCGCCGATCTCTATGGAGAAAGGGTGCTAGGAGACATGTGGGCCGGTCACGCCACCCGTTTCCCCGCTGCGGAGTACTGCAGACGGGCAAACACATCAGGAGCTGAGCCTGGAAATGCGGCATTGGCCGCGGGTGAGAAGCTAAGGTAGGATAAAACAAAAAAACAAAAAACAACTGACTGGCTCCTATCCACACAGGAAAAGAAAAAGACACAGGACACAGGAGGTGGAGTCTATTTATGTGTCAGGAGGGTCTTTTTCTTTTCCTGGATTGGCTCCCGCCACGTGGATATTACCCAGGGTACTATGCTGCCATCGATGATAAGGATAGTAAGCTATCGCTGTTTGCGGACGACATGCTCCTGCTGGTCTCCAACCCTTCATGTTCTCTCCCAGAGATTATGCTGGCTATCAAAAATGTGGTACCTTTGCGGGATACAGGGTTAATTTTAATAAATCTGAACTTTTACCTTTATCAGGGAAATATTCCATGTCATTTGACTTGGTACCATTTTCGCAATTCAGTCACACAAAACTCCTTAAAGTATTTGGGCATCTTTGTAACACCCACAACCGGAGCCCTATATAAAACAAATTTCCAGGGCATCATTAGGAAAATATCGACCCTTACAGAGAATTGGATGGCTCCTTAATGGGTCGCTTAGCAGTGATTAAAAGTGTGCTTTTCCCAAAATTAGCTTACGCCTTTCAGATGTTACCAATCCGACCACTTAGAACTGACATTCAGGAATGCAGCAAACTTTTCCTTAAATTTTTATGGAACAATAAAAAACATAGACTTGCTAAAACGAAGCTGCATCTCCAGGTGAATTAAATTTACCAGACATTAATAAGTTTGCTCACGCTGCTATGTTTAGATACATCACTGACTGGCTTTTGGACAAGCAGGTATGTACCAATAAAACTTTGACGTTGGAGGTGATTTTGCCCGGCAGCATTATCACACTCCCCTTAAAAAAGGGATCCCTACCCACTTATTTAAACACATTCTTTTTCGGGATACTATTTACTATTACTATTGCCGAGAAGCACGTGACCGAACCCCCTCCTCTGTGTCCATACCAGTAACTACGGAGGGGTAATTCAATTTGGGAGTTAAGGACCGTGCCCATATAAATCAGCTACTGTGGTCAGATTTACTGCTGACGGACACGGGAATGCCCGCCTCCTCTGTCAGCATATAACAGCGTCTCAGTATCCATCTACAATGCTGTATGCACTATATAAGTAGCCGATTATAACTACTATTTCTTGTATGAGAGATTGTGCTAACAACTGGTTTTAGTGTCTGCAGCATTTATCCTATTGGTTGTACTATTAAGCAACCTATTTACATTGTACTGAGTTTGAGCAAGTTGATCAGAATCATCTACAACCTCAAATCACCATCTATTGTTAGCTCTGATAGTTCTTTTATAAGGGACATTGTTTCAAATTAAACACTACTATCAGAATTTATTACTAACTACATTGAACATTGATCAATATCAGTCCTGTCAAACAGGGTGAGAGACTGTCGCTGGATATCATTTCTGGAATATCCATTCCTCTATTATCTACCTAAGGCAGTGAGTCAAATATTTGTTTTTATTATTTTTTTGTTGTTTGATATATTTCAAAGTTTTTATCTGGTACTAGATTTTTATAATAAAATTGATACATTTTGTATGATAATAACTGTATGAATTTGGAAGGTTGTAATTTGAGTGTGTAAACCATTGGGTTTTAATTGGAAGGGACAGACCAATTGGTCTGATTAAGAAGGGGTATGAGAATCAGTAGACAGCGCTGGTGTTTTTTGTGTTTTTTGAGCAAAAGATCTGTCTACTAATAGATTGTGGGAAAAAAGCCATTGGCAAAGGGATTGGCGAGTCTTGAGAGACAAAACAATGACCTGTCTTCTGTAGAAGCAACTGTGAGCCCAACCATCCTGTCAGAAGGTTCCATTGGAATGTGCAAATATGGAGTCTTCTGTATTACACGGTGTCATACAAGGATACAAGCATTCTCATCAGGCGCATGCAGAGCAGGACTGAAGGCGATAGAACAGAACAAGACACTCCAAACCAAGTTCTTGAGTTTCATCCAACACATTGCAGGTCACTGCTAGATGGAAACATAAAATCTCCTGCAATGGTCCTTTAAGAGGTCATCTAAAAAGGGAATTATTGTAATTCCCTGCAAATACAGCAGAGCAGCTGTAACAGTCATGATTTTTGTAAAAACCCTGGGGAGCTGTGGTGAGACCTAACAGTAATGCCTGAAATTAGTAATGTCTTCCAAGGATCGTAAACTGCAGTAAGGACTGGTGACCCATACAAATTAGTACATGAATGTAAGCGTTCTTTTTATCTAAGGAGGCTAAGATTTCTTTTCTCTACAT
>WWET01004992.1:73195-101407 GCA_011038615.1 Limnodynastes dumerilii
TCCCCAGCTAATCTAAATAACCCCCCAACCCCAAACCCTCCCGGAGCTGGCATTACCACCTCTTTCTACCTAAAATATTCCAGATGGTCTTTAAAGACTTTAAAGAAGTAACTGCTAGGTGTGAATCCAGCCATTATCATTATTTTTATTGTGCCTGGGGTGAGTAGCCTAGTCATAGCAGGGGCATAAATATCCCAGAAAACCCACCACACATCATTTTTCAAAAGGGCAATTTTATACCAGACAGTTCCGAACTGGCTCTCAACCCGATTGCTTCTCCTAGGCGAGAAGAAGCAATTGATTTTAGACCCTTATCCTAATCCTTACCATAACCTTACCCTCCCAATACCCTAACCATCTCCTGCCTGCAGCCTGACCCTAATACTCCCTTACCCGCAGAATGACCCTAAGGACCAGATTTACTAAGCTGCGAGTTTGGAAAAGTGGAGATGTTGCCCAAAGCAAGCAATCAGATTATAGCTTACATTCTCTAGTATGTAATAGGAAAGTGAGAGCTAGAACCTGATTGGTTGCTATCGGCAACATCTCCACTTTCCTAAACCCGCAGCTTAGTAAATATGAACCTAAGACTCCACTTCCCACAGCCTGATCCTAAGACTCTCCTACCCACAAGACTCCCCATAGGCTCAACTGTAATACTCGTCTGTGGCGGCAGATTTATTGAATTACTGAATGGTAAGTGTGCCAAAAAATACATTTGTCATACTTACCATTCGTTGGTAAAACTTTCTAATCAGTAATATATTTGAAATAGAGACAGACAAAATGAGTTTTTGGCTGTCCGTATTTTGAAAATAACATTTTCATTGCAGAGAATGCATCCCATTTCCAACATACTGTATGTTTAATATAATCTTGTACTGAATCCCATATTCTCCCAATTAACTCCAGTGCATTATATTTGTAACAAATTGTGTCATCAGATCTACTTATAATGCATCATAATTTCAGTGTAAGGTACATCCTGTGAAGGATCTTGTAGTTTATTTTTCTATATGAACTGGACACCAAGTGCTTATTCATTTTCTTGGGTTCTGGGTTCATTCTATATCTAATGTGTGAGTACATTGCATATGTGGACAAGCCACTGGGGAGAGAGCAACACATTATCAAGCTCAAACACTGGGGAGATAAAATAGGTTACCACACTGTTAATATTGCTTGATACCTGGAGGAAGGCAAACCATGGAATTAACATCTCAGGGAACTTTGATTGTAGTTGACAGTTAAAGTTAGTGAGTAATAAGGTGTAAACCCTGAGATTAAAATTGCTTGAAAATAATAGAGACTTGGCCTTGTTGAAAATATGGGTTATTTACCAGCGAGAGCAATAGAGAACAGTGCAATGATGTTTTAAACAGTTTCTGTATTTGTCTACACGCCTTGTAAGTAGGGTAAATCAGAGGGTTTTCCTTGATAACGTCTGGCAGGTCACTAGGCTGCGCGTGTAGTAAGGCCAAGACATTTTTTTTTTTAGTTGTGTTTATTTGGTTTTAGTTTGCAGACATCGTATAAACAAAACAGGCACATCCCAAATATATTTCATAAGACATTTCTCAAACTATTTAATAAACAGAGTTTGAACAAAACATATTGAAAAGTCTAAAAAAAGAAGAGGGAGTGGGAAAATAAGGGAAGTGGTCAGTCGCCACGTCTAAGTAAATATAAAAACCCTTGTATAATTATATTGCAGCTTGCTTATGAGACACCCAGAAAATGCTGTAAGAAGGGAATATATCTTTTTTTAATGTTAAATCCTTTTTGTGGGATTCTATGTTCCCAGTTCTTTTTTTTGGATTCCTTACATTACAGAGGTATTTCTACAGAAGAATGAGCTATTTAGTGCCCAGCTTCTGTCCCCTTATCTGACCCATAGTAATGGCGAAATGGCTTAACCTATGGACAATGCAATCATGGCGTCCTATCAATGCAGGAGGGAGGGATGTAGCAGAAAGCACACCTGTTTGGCTGAAACTCTATGCTACAATAACCAATAGCTACAGACTATAAAAAAAAAATAAAAAAACTGCCAAATATTGTATATTTTATTTATTTTTGCATATAATTTAGGCAACCAAACCCTCTTTAATGCGCCATAGAGTTAAAGAAATCTTTCCTATGAATCCTAGATGTCCTGTTTCACCAGCAACATCCAGGAGAGGGAGTCATTTTTCAATATTCACATCAACCAGGCCATTGCTAACTTACAGAAGATAGTGATATTGGATAGTCCTAACATTAAGCATAGTTTTCCATATAGTAGTATTTTTCTGATACACAATTCCACATGCAGTAGAGCAGGGCACTCCCCCTACTCTCCTACACGCGGTTTGTGTATCCGCAGGCAGTACCCCCAAGTATTCCACACGGAAAGTCTTCCGTGAAGGATACTAAAGCATACGTCAATGCTTAGCCAAGCCCTTACGATTTGCATGCATGTGCCCAACCCGCCATGCATATCCCCTATGCATGGGAGGCCACGCCTACTGTGCACAGAATGTAGCATCAGTAGGCTGCATTCATTTGCAGATATAATGGTACTGTGCATGCGCAGCACCATTTTTCTGAAGACTTCCGTACGTAGCGTATGGAAGGCTGCCTTTTTACTCAATTGTGAATCAGGTCCATTACCCTTAAAAAAAAACTAAATGAATACTTTGTAGCAGGTTGTCTTGAGGCTGGATTATCTGTGCCCAGTTAAAAATGTATATAGAAATATTTATTTTTCAGATGTGTTTCCTCGTTAAGGACAACCAAACTTAAATTGACATTATTGATTATAATTATCTTACCACTTCCTGCACAAGACTGATTAACTCCATTAGTCTCCGACGCAGTTTGGCAACCTCTTCATTTACTTTTGTGACATGCTGCTCATAGATTTCAGCAAGTGGCTTAAATGTATGTCCTCCATGCTAAAACAACAATTAGAAAAATACCTATCAAAGAGCACCTTTGTAGTATCTGGCTTTACGCTCCAATGCGGAGTAGTAAATCAACTCTTAAAAACTGGCCATACACTGAAAGATCATTTTTACAACAAAGCGACAATCAGACAGATGCAAACAATGCTGAATTGATTCTACACAATGACAAGTTTATCTTCAAGATATACATGATTTTACTGTTACAGAGACTTTGACAGCGTATCAAATATAATAAAATATGAAACCAGCAGATCAAAGCATGTGTTAATGTACACATACTGACCAATAATTATCTGTAAATGTATGGCCTTCTTATGAGTGGAGGGAGAAAAAAAAAATTATGAATTGTGTGCTCTGCCAAATAAGAAACCTTCTCAATCACGTAAATAGAAACAAAAGCAGAAAAAAAGTGTAAATTGCAGTTCACTTAAAGCAGCATTTCTCAGACTTTTTGGCAAGTAAAGCTTACCCACTTTTTTTTATATCCATGGTCCCACCATTCACATATTTTTTTCTGATTTTGACACATTACATAAATATATACTCGTGCATTGCTCCTAGTAAAAAACACTGGATCATACTACCACAATACTGCAGGGTCTATATATCACCATGTAGGAGAAAAAAAGTTAAGTACATTTAGTTGAGGGGAACACCCAGGGTTAACTTCATTAAGTTCGAAACATAACTTTTATTAAGCATGCACTAAGATGGACATCACTGAATTCTTTCCAACACAACGTGTTGCGCCCTCCAGATGTTACGCTAGGGTTACTATAGCAATCCTAGCGTTTAAACAATCGGATGGAACTTTGTTCCGTCCGAGCCCATTTGCGTGCAAATGGGCTGTGCTTCCCTTCCGCCCGCTAAAGCGGGCGGGGGGAAGCATGTAAAGTGTACAGTGTGGGAGGGGGCTCCCACACTGTAGCGGATCAGCGGACCGCTGATCCGCCAGTCGCATTTAAGGCAGACTTATGGCAGCGTAAGCTGCCATAAAGCCCGCACGACAGAGGGGAGTGACAGGGGGTGTGCACTCCCCTCTGTCTCGCGTAATTTCAGACCCCCGCACGCTCGGAAAGCATGCGGGGCTTTGAATCCGGTCCTATGTTAGAAAGAGAGATATAAAGTGATTGATGTCTTTATAAAGAGAGTAGCAAAACATGTCTACGTTTTGAGGGCTGCAGATTATCATGTCCTAAAAACGTATACCTTTCATTGCTCCCACTATGCTGGTACTTTATTAGGAGACCAGACTTAGATTAAAAGAGAACCATCACAGTTGCAAGAAAAAGTATGTGAACCCTTTGGAATTAGCTGGATTTCTGCATAAAGTGGTCATAAAATGTGTTCTGATCTTCATATAAGTCACAACAATAGACAAACACATTCTGCTTAAACTAATACCACACAAACAATTATATGTTCTCATGTTTTTATTGAACACACCATGTATACATTCACAGTGCAGGGTGGACAAAGTATGTGAAACCCTAGGCTAATGACGAGTCAGCCAACCTGGAGTCCAGTCAATGAGACGAGATTGGAGGTGTTGCCCTGCCCTATAAAAAACAACACCAGTTTTGAGTTTGCTATTCTCAAGAAGCATTGCATGATGTGAACCATGCCTCGCACAAAAGAGCTCTCAGAAGACCTACAATTAAGAAGTGTTGACTTGCATAAAGCTGGAAAGGGTTACAAAGGTATCTCTAAAAGCCTTGATGTTCATCAGTCCATGGTAAGACAAATTGTCTATAAATAGAGAAAGTTCAGCACTGTTGCTACTCTCCCTAGGAGTGGCCGTTCTGTAAAGATGACTGCAAGAGCACAGCGCAGAATGCTCAATGAGGTGAAGAAGAATCCTAGGGTGTCAGCTAAAGACTTATAGAAATCTCTGGCACATGCTAACATCTCCGATGACAAATCTACGATACGTAAAACACTAAACAAGAATGAAGTTCATGGGAGGACACCACAGAGGAAGCCACTGCTGTCCACAAAAAACATTGCTGCACGCTTGAAGGTTTCAATAGAGCACCTGGATGTTCCACAGCACTACTGGCAAAATATTCTGTGGACAAATGAAACCAAAGTTGAGTTGTTTGGAAGGACCACACAACACTATGTGTGGAGAAAAAAAAAAAAGACAGCACACCAACATCAAAACCTCATCCTATCTGTGAAGTATGGTGGATGGGGCATCATGGTTTGGGGTTGCTTTGCTGCCTCAGGGCCTGGACAGATTGATATAATTGATGGAAAAATTAATTCCCATGTTTATAAAGACATTTTGCAGGAGAACTTAAGGCCATCTGTCCACCAATTGAAGCTCAACAGAAGATGGGTGATGCAACAGGACAACGACCCAAAGCACAGAAGTAGATCAACAACAGAATGGCTTCAACAGAAGAAAATACGCCTTCTGGAGTGGCCCAGAGTCCGAGTCCTGACCTCAACCCGATTGAGATGTTGTGGCATTACCTCAAGAGAGCGATTCACACCAGACATCCCAAGAATATTGCTGAACTGAAACAGTTTTGTAAAGAGGAATGGTCCAAAATTCCTCCTGACCGTTGTGCAGGTCTGATATGCAACTATAGGAAATGTTTGGTTGAGGTTATTGCTGCCAAAGGAGGGTCAACCAGTTATTAAATCCAATGGTTCACATACTTTGTCCACCCTGCACTGTAAATGTTTACATGGTGTGTTCAATATAAACATGAGAACATAATGCTATTAGTTTAAGCAGACTGTGTTTGTCTATTGTTGTGACTTAGATGTAGATCAGAACACATTTTATGACCAATTTATGCAGAAATCCAGGTAATTCCAAAGGGTTCACATACTTTTTCTTGCAACTGTATATCGGTTCAACACAAAGCCACATGAGCTATCAGCCACTGTTAAATATTTGATGTGCTTGTATGCACTCTTATTCAAAACAAAACTTTTCAGATATATCGTGGCAAAATGATTGCAGTACCGCATAACTAGCAGAGGAACTAATATCGGACACTTTACGTGCTTGTGTGCAACCATATTTAAATAGTTTTTTCCTCTTGAGATGTGCTACATGAACTTTGACTGAGAAAATTCAGTGCTGCAAGCCAATTTAGAGAATATATCTTAATAACAAGAAAAAAATGGAATAGGTATGAGCGCACAAGTGGTAATATCACAATGTAATAATGCTTCTTATCTTTATGAATAGAGAATATATCTTGCCAGCATGCATTTACATTGAAACCAAATCCAGTTGTTTGTTGTTGCAAGCCGAGTTATAACACTATAAGTTTAGCTGAAGCTCTGCTTGATACTGGATACTAAGTTGTTACTTTGTTTCTGGACACTTGGTACTTTGCTATGTACTCATAATTACTAGCAGCAGGCAAAGTATTTGTACACCAGCATTACTTTACTGGGTTATTTTCAACATCGTGTATATACTTTTTTGGAGCTTACCTTGTACAGACAGCAAACGGTATCCTATGACACAATTTTTTAATTCTTGAGCACTTTATATCCCTCTTTTAAACACAATCTTTAAATAAAAAAAATGTCACTTTGTTTGGGAAAGAATTCAGTCATGTCCATCTTTAATGCATGCTTAATAAAAGTTATGTTTTAAACTTATGAAATTAACCGTGTGTGTGCCCCTCAACTAAATGTACTTGCATATAATTGGACTGTAGGAGAAAAAAGGCAAGACTGAAGGAGCACCCCTTATTATTTATCCACTATATTCTAGGGTGTGCGATTTTTTGCTCTCCCCGGCCTCTCCTCCCTTCCCCCACCAACTCTTCACATCTACATCACCAATACCAAAAGTATCACTGGTACAGAGCTCCTAATTGAATCCATTATTCAATCACATAAACAAAGTAAATCTAATAGTTGGTACGAATTATAATTTGACATTGCATTCCGACAAAAGGGCATAACCAATGGATATCTGCTATATAAAAAATTAACTCACCATGCCTCCCCAAAGAGCACACTGATGACAGATGCAAATTTTACAAGTCCAACAAAATACACTGAGTTTTTCATGATGATTTTCACATCTAAAAAAAAAAAAAAAAAAAATCATCATAGATTAGAAAAAATAGTTGATTGATTTTGGGAAAGAGCCATAATGTAAATATAACTGTATTCCCAAAATCTGATAAAGAATTGTTATACAGATTGTCTGGCTATTAAGCATTCCCAAATAATGACAGTGTTTGACAGCTAGAACAAGACTGAGTATATGTGGTTTCATTTTTTTTATACTGGGCATCTACTCCACACATGTCAAACTCGAGGCCCGGTATGTCTCTACATGATGGGGAATACTGGATGTGACTTTATGTTTCTTGCAACCCACACAATCTTGGCCAATCTGGCTGATCACAATCTGGCCGATTTACTGAACTGCAGGTTTGGAAATATGGAGATGTTGCCTATAGCAACCAATCAGATTCTAGCTCTCACTTTCTTTTTACATACTAGAGAATGTCAGCTAAAATCTGACTGGTTGCAGTGGGCAACATCTTTACTTTGGGCAACATCTTCACTTTTCCAAACCCGCAGCTTGGTAAATCTGGCCCCTAGACTTAGAATCTTTGCCCAATTAGGGTTTTGAGCAAGTTACTTGCTACATGTGATTACAATAATTCACTGTATTTTATACCTAAACATATAAAGGAGATAATAGTTGCACTTTTGAGTTTTATGACACTTATAAATAATTTTCCTTTTTGTCTAGTTGGAAGACTCTTGGATATTGGTATTTAATAAACTGGAATACTTCAAAGTATGTTTTTTGTAAATTATACTGTATACATGTTTTATAAGCAAATTTGTTTGTGGAACTAGGTACAATGGGCCCTGGTACCACCCACAACTCCAAAATTACTTTAAGTCCATTTTTACACACTGAAGTGCCCTTGTGTAGAGCACCCAGCTGTGCCTAGGATGGGGGGGACCTGTACACATTTTGCAGGCAGGCCTAACACCTCCTCCACCTCCACACTTCCCAAGTAGAAACATTTGTGGTGCCAACTGGCTAGCGACTTGCAGGAATCATGTAGTGGAGACCCCACACTCCTGGTGCTCCCCTCCTGGGCTGGAAAATGGGAGGCTGCGGGGAGCAGCATATCCTTCAATTTGCAGCCACCAACACTAGACATGTAAAGTACTAATGCTAGTAACTTCACATGGACACAACACTGTTTTATTTTTGTGAGGGAGAGGGGTATTTCTACATATGTGGAATCTAGCTAATGTTTACAAACTGGGCTGTAGCACTAACTGACATTCAGTTACAAGTCTGTATTAAACAGTGCCAGCCTCTGGGGTTTGGACATTGAAGCCTATATCAAATTTTTGCCACAGTCATAAAATAATGTATTTAGTGTGTATAATATTTACTTCTGATTATTTCAGCATATAATCCTCAAAAATGCAAGAAAAAAAAAAATGTAGTGTTTATGAATGATATTGAAAAACGTTTCCAAGAAAATATTGTTAGATCGGCTGTATAATTAGTGAAATTGGGAAAGTGTGTACCAGGCTTTAACCTAGTATGTATTATGTTAATTATTGACACGGCATGCAAATTCTCTAGAAATCACTAAAACTACTTTTCACATACTTATCCTTCTCATTCTCTTCATGCTTATTAAGACTGCACAACTGTAGTGTATCAAGTCGCTGTGTAACCTCTTCAGCCCACCGACAATTCACCAGCTCTCTGAGTTGTAGAGGAGCTCTGCAAAGAAAATATATTTGAGTCTACTGGTTTAACTTTGTCTGCTAAAAGTAAACAAGTTAAATCAACTGTGTTTCAATGTATTTGTATAAAAAAAATATATGCAACTGTTTCAACAGACAAAAGCTTTCTAATATAGTAGGATCTTAATAGTGTAAAACAGAATTGATGTTCTGCATACTAAATACACAAGGTGAAATATAGGTCTATGATTCGTCCAGATTGACTTCTGCCTTTCTAGCAAAACATCCTTTTGAAAAGAAAAACAAACCTATGGTTAATTATTAAATCTGTATATCCCAACAACTAAATTTACCTGCAATGAGGACACTGGGCTCTTTGCTCCGTCAGCCATCTCTGTAAAAAATACAAAAGCAGTATTATTTAAGTTTGTATAAATTTCCTATTCAACATCAGCAAAAGACGATCTCATAAATATTACATAAAGTAATAAATATGTAGGCATTTATCATCTTACTTTATAAAAAAAATTAAGAATTAGAAGAATTAAAAAGAATTAAGAAATTAGAGGGCTTATGTATAGTTAAGAGAAAAAAACCAGTCTATATTAAAAAAAATATAAACAAAAACATGAAAAAAGGGATGCACTATGGGTATAAGCCTAAGAGGTTTTATTAAAATTAATAAATAGGAATATAAAAAATACACAAATGTAACAAACACAAAAAAGGTCCAAGGATAGCAATTGGTTTGATATTGTAATCTCTAAAGTATGCTTAGTCTCTGTTCAGACCATCACCGTATTATGAGGAATGGGTGACTCACCAGTTCATAAAAAGACAAAATTGTAATCTAAAATGCCAGTCATTCGAAATAGAGACAGCCAAAAAGCAGCTTTCATCTGTCTTTATTTCACAATGACAGCCATCGGTGTGGGGACTCCCACCGCAGCTACTCCTTGTGAACCACGACTACTTCAATGTTATCCATGGCATACTAAGGACACATAAAACCTTAAAAACCTCCTCTGCAAATCAGAATGTTTTTGGTGCATATTTCATACTTACACCAACATTTATCACACTTTTTGAAATGCTCTGTACAATGCCAAACAATTCTACTTTCATCTCTGATTTCTACACAGGCTTCAAACCCCAAACATCTATTTCATACATTTAACTCCTTACTGATCACTCCCATAGAAAAACCACCAACTTCTAACAGTGCCCAAGATCTTGCATTTGACTTTAAGGATAAGACTGAGAAGATTAGAGAAGAATTGTCATCTTCTTCCTCATCTAACATATTATAAAACACATTTCCTCCACCCTCTAACACTATGTCTTCATTCAAATCAACAAATGAAGTATCTGCTTTTGCCTAATCTGCTACCTGTACCATTGATCCCAAATCCTCACAAATCAGCCAATGTCTATCTTCTGTGCCTATACGAACTTTAACTTCAATCTGCAATCTCTTTCTATCGCAATAGTTTTTTCCTGCCTTCCTCAAGCATGCACTACAATTTTATAGAAAACAAATCTCTGATCCCAAATCTACCTAAAATTTTTGGCCTATTTCCTGGCTTTTATGGATCGGATTCACACCTAAGAGTGAGTTAGGTGCGGTTTATCTCTCTCCTTATTCATCTCTTACACACATATCCTGCATCCTTATTTTCCATACATATTGTTCTGCTATTTTTGTACTGTACTTTATTTTTGCATTGCACTTGTATTGTATTCCATATTTATTTGAACCTGGAACTGTCTGTTAATTGTATTGTATATGCAACTACTGCCTTTGTACGGCACTGCGGCTACTGTGTGGCGCCCTACAAATAAACAATAATAATTAGTGGTGGCTAATCCACAGAACCTGGTCAGATTGAGAGTAATGTGTACCTAGAAGCAACAATTAAAAATTAAGTCCACTGTTGCTGTTGTACAAATGTCACTACTATGCTATGTGAATGTGTTTGTATTGCTACAAAAATTTATTTCAATAAAAATTATGTTGAATTAAAAAAAATAAAATAAAATTAAGTCCACTGTTTAGCTTAAGGATTTCAGCAGAGGTATATTCCTACCTTGGCACCAGATGACATCCTCTGCACTAAGAGGGAAGTCAAGCGAAATAAGCCCAACCAATCGCGCAGGAGAAGTAGTAGAAAGTGTGAAGGATGCTCTCCCCCACCTCTGGTTGAAAGACACACTACATAAAGTGTCATGTGACATTTTACCACCCAAGCCTTGGAGATGAAGAGATGAATATGAGGTGCTATCAATATTTAAGGTTAAAATGGTTTGAGTGCAGAGGTTTTTTTTTCCCTGGAACTAAAATATCTAGATAGGAATCTGCCTCATCATAAGCCATTTGATTATAATAATAATAAAAAAAGTATGAAACCAATTTAAAGCACTGTTAGCAGATACTTCCCACAACGTTTAGTTTAGGTCTCCAATACAAACACAATTAAAGGCCTTTACAAGGTCTAGCTCTAAAACCTGTACATAATCACAGAAGATATTTCATTTTTTTTTATTTATAAATCATTTTCTTTGCATCCAACGGATCTAAGAAAATGATATGCTTTGAAGAATATAAGACGTATTCTTTAAGGAATTTATATTTATCAACATAGTCATTTAATAGATCCACCATTTTCTACTTGCACCTCATAGTCAACTCTATGCAGGTAATTGAATTACTTTACACTTAAAAGATGGTAAATATCAAAAGAATAAAATAAATTTACATAACGCTTAGAAAAGAACAAAAGGAAAACCAAGATCTATAGTTCTTATACCATAAGCTAAGAAACTTACATGTAAAATACCTATTTCCTGCAAGGAGAAAGCATTTGGTGATCACAAATTTGTGCATGACAAGATGACCAAACAACATACATACTAGGATACATGCATTTTGTGCCTACAATTCTAACTGCTCAACAGCGCTTACCCGTATACAGCTGAAGCAGCACAATTTGGAGCAGTGTGGACAAAGACGGGCATCTCTTAGCTTCTCCATGCAGATGAAACATCTAAAGACTTCTGCTATACCCTAAGTAAAGAAAAAAATGCATAGTATTGAATAAAAAAAAAATGTCTGAAAATGTTTTGCTTAGATTTGTGCTATTAGGGCCAGAATTGGCAGTGTTAGGTATACTTCATCGGGGTCAGAGGTGTGTGGGGTTGTAGAAAATTACTTTGATAGTAAGTGCCGTAGCGAAGGAAACCATCCTGCAAGCCTGGATCAGTAAGTTCCCAGCACTTTTTTCTCTTCTTAGGGACAAATTTCATAATGCCTTTAAAACTGAATGTGCATAGACCATTTTAGACAGGGAGAAAAAAGTACAGAAGTTTTTATTTGTTGTTGTCTGAGGAGTCTATATCTATCTACAGTGGCCAAAATTGCAGACAATTTTTGAAATTTGAATGTTTTTCCAACTTCAAATGCTTATAAAAAACTGTTACACTTCATGCAGTGCAAAGATTCATATATCAAATGAAAGGAAATTGAATTCTGAATTCAACACAATAAACAGGTCAAATATTTGCATTACAAGGGAAGTTATGCAGTAAAAACAAAAATCTGTGTAATTATGATGCCACTGTCCTTTCAGTATTTTGTTGGGTAGCCTTAATTTTTTAAGACAGCAGCACAAGCGACGTGGCATTGAGCCAACCAATGTTTTGCTTCCTGTCTTTATAATGTTTTGTCTTCCTTCTTTATTATGTGGTGCCATGAGACAATTACAGCCTCAATTCTTTTTTTATTGGATGGACGCCTCAGATGTACCAGTTTTTTAAAACGGAACCACAAATGTTCTATGGGGTTCAGGTCTGGGCTGTTTCCTGGCCATCCCAGCACCTGTATGTCATTCTCCGTGAACCACTGTTTGCATATCCGTGCAGTGAATCCTGCTGGAAAAAAAATGGGGCATTATCTGGAAAAAGATCCCTGATAGAAGTTTTTGTTGTAGGATGGTGTCAATGTACATTCTGCTGTTCAGTGTGTCATCTATGACATTAAAGCGGCCTACAGCATCTGCTGTCATACATGTCCAGACCATAACACTTGTAGGATTCTTTGTTGTCGCTTGAATGCAATCTGGATGCACCTCTTCCCCGATACGACGTCTCACATATTTTCTCCCATCACTACCAAATATCGATATCTTAGGTTCGTCACTCCATATCACTTGTTTCCACTGACCTTCTGTCCATGCAATGTGTTCTTTTGCCCACTGTATTCGTTTCTGCCGCTGCTTTTTATTCAGGATGGCTTTTTTCGGAAAATCCTACCTTTCAGGCCAACCTCCGTTAGTCTTCTCTGTACCGTTCTTGCACTGACAAAAACACCAGTTGCACTCAGTTCACTGCTAATAGCCACAGATGACATCCATCTGTCCCTCACGCAAATTAGTTTTATTTTCCTAACATCAACAGCTGTTGTGCACTGTTTCCGGCCTTTTCCTTCTTTGTTTCTTATAGATTGTGTTTACCGATAGCGTAAACAACACTTTCGTGCTCCTGATGTTGTCACATTCCCACCAACTTCTCCCGCAATTGCTGCATACGAAAGACCATTTTCACGTAACACCACAATACTGAATCTCTTCCTGGGTGACCAGTCACCACTTTGCCTGGACGACATTGTTGTATTTATTTTTTACACCGTCAATAGCACTAAATAATACAAACATCCAACCGTAATTGCACCTCAGTAACCAACTTTATTCTGCAAAATGAAACAGCCAAACTGACCTTTCCTAACCTTTGAACATGACCTTGCACCTGCTCATAAACGACAGATGATTGTTTCTCAGAACGACGATTCCGATTGGCTAGTTGTAGCTGATACTACAATCCGCTTTTTGAATCTCACACATTTGTGCTTCTTTGTCTGACTGAAAGTAGCATAACTTCCCTTGTAATGCATATATTTGACCTGTTTATTGTGTTGAATTCAGTATTAAATTTCCTTTCATTTGATATATGAATCATTGCACTGCGTGAAGTGAAACAGTTTTTATAAGCCTTCAATGTTGAAAAATATTCAAATTTCAAAAAGTGTCAACAATTTTGGACACCACTGTATATAAAAGGCAATCTGCTCCTCACCGTTATGCGCATGCGCAGTAGGGCCCACAAGTTGGGACAGGCTGTTTCTAGGGAGCAGAGGAGGGACTCACCACCGCCATCCTGAAAATACTGGGGGCTGCAACACATGGTGGGAGGATACTGGGGAGGGACTGGAGACATGATGGGGATATTGGGGGGGAGAATTGAATGGCCGATATTTTTCCAGTCTTTATGATGGGTTTTAGACTAATGGATACATAATCTGTGGTGCTAAAGACTGATGATACATCAGTGTTCGTTAAAATTTTCTCACCCTTAGCACACCTAAGCCTTTACCAACATGTGGCTATAGCTATATTGTGAACTAAACCTGCTTTTTATTTATGTGCTGACACATAGTGTTATTTAATGTATATTTGGAGCGCCAGACCTCTTTTGTTCCTTGTATTTACATAGTGGTCACTTTGGTCCTTGGCTGCACCCCTATATTTATATATGCACTTGCACATATTTAATTTGTTGGATAGAACATTTTTCTTGTGACTGTTTCCCAGAAATCCGCAGCACACCAAAAGCAAAAATATACAAAAAATAA
This sequence comes from Limnodynastes dumerilii, assembly GCA_011038615.1. Taxonomy (NCBI): domain Eukaryota; kingdom Metazoa; phylum Chordata; class Amphibia; order Anura; family Limnodynastidae; genus Limnodynastes; species Limnodynastes dumerilii. The sequence goes on from WWET01004992.1 coordinate 87,539, forward strand.
AGCAGGAATTACAAGTGTCTGCATCCTCCCCAGTATACCCCATAATTTGTTTGCAGCCTCTCTTGCATCCCCTTCATGTGTCTGCAGCCTCACCAGTACCCCTATGCATGCATCTGCAGTCTCCCCAGTATCCCCCCATCATGTGTCTGCAACCTCCCCAATAGCCCCATTAATTTGTCTGCAGCCTCACCAGTAGCCCCATCATGTGTGTACAGCCTGTCCAGCAGCCCTCATCATGCGTGTGTGCAGCCTCCCCAGTAGTCCCCAGCATGTGTCTGCAGCCTCCCTATACTTCACTTACCTTTTCAGTGTTCCTCCTTCCTGGTGATGTCCTCCGTGTGATGCTGACGTGACCTGAGGTCATGTCAGCGTCACACTGCAGGAAATCCCAGCTGACACAGACATTCTGTGTCAGTGTCAGGGTTGGAGTGGGACATAGCACAGCAGGTACATGTGAAGGGAGAGAGTTAAAGGAGAGAGTTGGAGGCAGAACATTGATCAACATCCCAGTGTGTTGCGACACACCGGTTACAGGACACTGCATTAAGGCATAAAACACAGTATTATGTAATGCTATTATTAGAGTTATGTAATGCTATTATTAGAGTTTTGTAATGCTATTAAGCCATCATTGATGTTTTAATAGTAAATGTGCATGTATTAAATATCTATGCTATTGGCTTCTTCTGCCTTCTACCATGGGATCAGGGGTTCACAACCAGTGGTACTAGTACCACTGGTGGTATTTGGGCCACTATCTGGTGGTACTCAAGGGCAACATTAAAAAGAGATAGCAGCAGTACTTGCATCAGGTGCATTACCAAATGTCAGAGGGCATATAAAAAAAAAATACTTATGGGTAGTGGGTAGATATCTACATGATTCTGTGGTGTGTAACTGGTACTCCACAAGAGAAGGTTAGGAAACCGCTGCTTTAGATGTTAACTACTGTGATTGTCAGCCAGATGGTCTCTGGCCAGAGTATCGGGTACTTTTGTCCGGCTGTCTAGTACAGCTCTGTATGCACCCTTTTGTAGGAAGGGTTTTTTTTTTTTTTGTTTTTTTTACATATTATTACCCTGCAACCCACCATCTACAAGTTGCATGAAGATCCCTAGTGTTATTTATACTACAGAAGTTTCGGATGTATGTATGTATGTATGTATGTATGTATATATATACACACACACACACACACACACACACACACACACACACGTGAAACTCGAAAAATTAGAATATTGTGCAAAAGTTCATTTATTTCAGTAATTCAACTTAAAAGGTCAAACTAATATATTATATAGACTCATTGCATGCAAAGTGAGATATTTCAAGCCTTTATTTGTTTTAATTTTGTTGATTATGGCTCATAGTTCATGAAAACCCCGACTTTTTCTGGCAATCTGAACGCGAACCCAGCTAAAAAGAAGGGGTTTGCGGAGAAAGCCGGGTCCCGCGGCTCCACTGCTCCCGGGTCACCGCTGTCAGTGTGAACGGGCAGCCCGGCGTGTCCCTGCAAATCCCCAGGGTTTGAAAACCCCAGGGATTTGCAGGACTGGTAATCTGAACGTGGTATAACATAATCAATCAAAAAATAAAAAATAAAAAAAGGTTTTTAAATACAGAAATGTCAGCCCTCTGAAAAGCATAATCATGCATATGTACTCAGTACTTGGTTTGGGCCCCTTTTGCATGAATTACTGCCTCAATGCGGCGTGGCATGGATGCTATCAGCCTGTGGCACTGCCGAGGTGTTTTTGAAGAGCAGGCTGCTTCAATAGCGACCTTCAGCTCTTCTGCATTGTTTAGTCTCATGTCTTTCATCTGTAGGGTAAAGTATGCCGAACGGCATTACTCACCCATTCACAAAAAAAAAAAAAAAGTATTAAGCGGTAAGTATTCGACAATGAGACTTTCGAAAATAAGCTTTCGGAAGTCCCATTTTCGGCAATTAGACTCTCGTGCTGGAGAGTGTAACCAGTTCAAACTCCTCTATTAATGGGGGTCTAATCCTGACTGAAATGTAAATATAAACACCAAACTCCATTTTGTAAAACCCAACACAAATATTGGAAGATTTAGGACACAAAAGCAGCCAAAGCTCTGGTTCCATGAATAAAACATAAGTGTAGGGTAATTCACATGGGTCATGGAAATGATGGTTATATTTTGAATATTGTTGAAAATGTGAATGTACTAACAATATGCAGCACAATGTACAAGCAGCATACCTTTAGCACTACAATAGGAAGGTTAAATGATACAGAAACAACCACATGTAGGTTATGGGGAGTCATCTGCTTCATGGGGCCTGATTTAAGTTGCAGATTTGGAAAAGTGGAGATGTTGCCTATGGCAACCAATCAGATTCTAGCTCTCACTTTCCTATTACTAGAGAATAAAATCTGATTGGTTGCTATGGGCAACATCTCCATTTTTCTAAACCAGCAGTTTAGTAAATCTGGCCCATGGACTTTTGTTGGTACAAAAGATTAACTGTGTATACTTACATTAACATCTAGGGGTCCACTTGAAAGAGCACCCCTGCACTGTACACTGTTGACATAACATTGACTATCCAAATCTCCACTTCCCACCCACAGAGCATCTCTCCAAACACAAGACGTTGCAGCAGTAAACTGCATTTGTGTCTAGACTCGCAATTGCACACATATTTGTGCTTGGTACAGTGTTTCTATAAATCCTGTAGCACCAAATTAAAAAATTACTCTGTTGCATTGTGTGATGTAAACAAGCTTTATATTACATTAATAATGGCTAAGGATACAGTGTTTCCACCAGAAATTCTTGTAAATGCTGCAGTACTGAATTAAATACAAAACGCATCACCCTAAAACACCATTGTTGGCAGAGAGTAGTTCATTATATAGAATTATCTAAGCTGTACAATGTCAGTATGCCATTTTCATAAACCAATGTAGTCCCACTTGAAAATGTTCATTCATTACATTCTGTCCAGTAACATTTTTTTAATAATGACAACTTTCTACACATAACTACAAGTGAAAACATGAGTATAGTAGTAGTCTGCAACACTTTTGTCATGTTTCATACATATGTTAAGACACCTGTCAAAGCCTCTGCTCCTCCCATTCTCACCTCCACACTCTGCTCGTCCATCCCCTCCAGTTTGGGCTCTTTAATCTTGCAGTACTGAAGAGATTTCTTCCTAGACCTGAAGTAGGTCAGGTACTTGATGGTGCTACAGAGACAGGTAAGGAAATTATCAGTAAAACGCCCCCTTTCAGCTGCAGACATGCAGCAGCCGGTGGAGAGATTGAGAAGCACAGGGATAAGACTGCACAGGCCGGAGCAGATAGGATCCAATGAAAGAGTTGCTTCCTGCTGTGCTAAGGGGGTAAGGATATACGACACAGTCGTTTACAGCATCAAAGCAGCAGCCGCCATATTGAACCGCGGCTCGTTACTGAGAGACAAGCGACGCCACAGAGAAGCGAGCAATGAGAGGGCGGTGTCTGTGACGTCAGCGCGCTCTGGGCGTTATCGAGCGTCTCTATGTTACTAGTGTAATGTTTGGTCAGCTGTCACAGAAAATTATCAATATCAGACAGTGAATGGAAGCAATAGTTCTGTGAACTGCCAGGACAAATCTAAGGAACGTGAATCTTACCATGATTCATCAGTCATTCTTGCCTTTTATTTTTATATAAAACATAATTGAATCTTCGTTCCTTATTATTGACTACAATGTTGGCTGGTTTGCAATGAAAGAAAAATTAATTTAGAAGCAAAAGTTAAAAATATATACTTTTTGAAGTGCAAAAATACCACAGTCTAAACCACTCTCATAATACATTTTGTGCATGGGTGTCCAAAGAGTTCAGTTTACACAGTTTAAATGCACTCTAACAAGCACAATGAACCGGATCCAGGCTTTTGTGTGTTTACATCAGGGTTGCCGACACTCCCAGAATCTCCGGGAAACTCACAAAATTTGGGCAGTTCTCCCGGTATCCTGGACGATGCCTGCAAAGCTCCCACAGAGGGCTTGAGGCCTGTGGTTTCATAAAACCATGACTCAATTTGCGTCACCAAGCCCTGCCCCCATCACCAATAAATCTAAAAGGGGGTAATTGGTATTAAAGCATGTTGCCAACTTTTGCAAATGAATATCAGGGAGATTGTAAAAACCCTATCAAGGCACTGCACCAAAGGGGTGTGTCCTGTACTACCAAAGGAGTGTGCCATGCACTAAAGTGGTGTGTCTTGTGAATAGCTCCACCCGGGGTGTCTAGCACTGCCAGGAAAAGTATTTCTCAATAAAAATGGCAGCAAAAGTATTTATTCAGTTTTAAATTATCAGTGAATAAATACGTATACGATAATTGCCAGTCTTTGATTACATCTTGGCCTCCATACCAATGGCTGCCTCCATAGGCCTCAATGCAGGGAAATAGGACACAATATCTACATTTTGTCATAATACACCAGTGATTTCTGGAACTGAATCAACATCAGGGAGATTACCCACATTTCAGGGAGTCTCCCTGATATTCAGGGAGAGTTGGCAACTATGTATTAAAGTCGGCAACCCTGGTTTTATATACCCTCCAGCATGAGATACAAAATGTTCCTCCTTTGTTTCCAGCTGTCATTTACTATGGTCACCACCTTTGTTGAAGAGGCAAATAGTTTTTTAAATATCACTCAATTCATTTAAACCAGGTGAGTCACAGATGGAAGATCAGGAGCGGATTTCATTGTGTCTAATGGAATGGGTCATGTTGGAGGGTCTGTGTTTACTGCATGCATTGAGGTCTGATAGAAATCAATAAGGAACTAATAAGCCAAACAGTAAATTAAATCCTTTAACTTAAAATAATTTAAAATACATACAATTTAATAGCAATGCATTTTAAATAAATGCATAAAAAGTGAGTCCCCAATGAGAACAGATGCCCTAGCGGCCTGCTTGTCCTGAAATGCATCATGTCCTGTGCGGTGGATCCCTGATCTCTCCCCTCCAGCGTGTATTGTTAGCTCATCCACAGTCCTTATTTATCTTGCTGCCTGGACAGACCCACCCTATGTTTCATCTCCCGAGGTAGGGGATCTGTTTTCATATTTAACAGAATTGTTTATGATAAATACCTTCTAATAACAGGCTCGTTATTTCAATAATATGCGCAGTTACAACTCTGCATTTGCCTTTGTATCTTTCAAAACTAATTTTGCTAAGTTATCTGCCCACAGACCATACACTGTGCTGTACATCATGTAATAGGAATCTTGCATCTAGATATGCATTTACTCCAAGTTAAGCCCAACTTTATATCCTCGATACTCAACAGGAAAGTGAGAAGCTAGAAATCCAAACTGTAAAATAACATTTATGTATGATCCTAACACTATGTTGCCTCAAGTAAAACGCTCATGCACATAGCCTAATGAGATGCACAAATTAAAAAAATAAGAGAAAGAAGATGGGCAAAAATTAGGCTGACACAAGTTTAAGGTACATATGGTGATAGTTAGTGACAGGGCAAGCAATAAGCGTTGCTGCAACACACTTAGGACCAGATTCACAGTTAAGAAGTTAGATAATAACAATTAGGTTTTTAAATATACGCATGGCAACTCTTGGCACGCCTTCATTTTTGCTGTTCTTAAGTGACTTAAGATTGTCAAAAACTGCCTTATCTTCCCGAGCGTATGTATCTTCTTAAGTTGCTAAAGAACGAACATACTTAACAAACCGCACCCTTTCTTTATATGCCTCCCCACAGCCACTTTTCTTAACTTCATTCTTAAGTTTCTTAAGCATAAAGGCCCTGATTCAGAGATTGAAAATAAGAACTTAAAGTTACACCTGGGCTAAACCATGTTGATTTCAGGGGAGTCAAATTTCATTTTTTGCAATAGTATTATAGTTAAAAGGTGATGTTTCCCAGCTCAAGTCTAATTAGCAGTTTAAAAGTGAAGCTGATCAGGTATCTGTGTGCAGTAAGTAAAAGCAAAGCATTCTCCCTGCATGCATAGAATAAAATTAACTTTACTCCCCCTTAAATCAACATGGTTTTGCCCAGGTGTAACTTTAAGTTCTTATTTTCAGCCTCTGAATCAGGCCCTAAAATGGCCAAACTACGTAGGAACGAGGGGAGTGTCTAGGGGAGTGCATAGACAATACGCTAGCGTAAAAACGCTACGCGATGAAACGTAAAGGGAGCATAGGTCAGGATCTGAGCCATAGAGACAATGAAGGGTCAAAACCCATAAAACCTGCAACCATCACAATAACTTTGCTAAAGCAACCATAATTGGAAGTTGCATAAAACAATCCTTGCTATCATCCTATTTTACCATTTTGTGTTTACACACAAATATGCAAACCGCTCCTTTTTAAATGGCCTTCACTAATGCATTGATTGAAATTGGCAATCAAATGATGGCCAGTTCATAATTCCTGATGTTTTCCTATTATCATACAATGATATTATAGGATAAGTATATGGCTCTCCAAATAGGCTTGAAAATATTCATACAAAAGCAATATTACGTTAAAAAAATGAACTTTATGCTCATATCAACACTACGATTATTTCCAAACTTTCAGGAGGATCACAAACTTATCTTAATGCTTATTCATTAGTTTCAAACGGTGCAGTCGCTATGCTGTAGAATTTCTTAATTCAATTACTTTAAGCGGGATGCTACCACATGACCTTACTTTAAATAAAGGCGTTATTGTTATGTTGGTCAGAAATATGAACAATGGCGGAAGGATACAGACTCTGGACCCATACAAGGAGGTGGGACTCAAGTCTGGATGTGTGGGACTATGTGGAGCTGCTGACTGATAGAAGCTGTCAAAGCTTGACAGCTTGAAAAAGCACTCGGTACTCCATATCTGAGTGCAAAGCACTATAGCGCTCAGAGCTCATACATGGAGTGCCAAGTGCAGCTTTATGTTGTCAGCTTCTGACAGCTTGCTTACAGTGCAGGGGAAGCAGCTGCAATAAGCCCCTCTCTCCTCTGGGCCCTGTAGCACCCACCCCCCTTCACCTCTTGTAGTTATACAACTACACAGGAGGGAGCGTATTCACTCTTAAGTAAGTGTGGAATCTACATGCGTATTTTTACGATCAGTTAAACTGCACATGCCCAGAACCCAAATATACGCACGGAAACCATGGCTGACTGATTCACATACACGGACATTTGACTTAGGATTGATACAAACATTGGCACGTAATAAATCCCACATTTGTGGCGAGAGGGGCAAGATTCTTAATGCAAATAAGCTGCACACGGACTATTAATGTATAGTATGGGTGTTCCAACAGAGTTAGAACTGATTCACAAGTTCTTTAAAGGTAGTTCTCGACCTCTCATAATTGAAGAACCGTACTGTTTGCTGTGAGGCCATGCGTCTTCTACTTAGTTGAGGCCACAGCTGCTGCGTGTTTATAATTAATGGATGTGCGTTTTTAAAAGAAACAAAGGCTCATTTATTTAATCCTATACTGATTTTACCTTTTGTGCATGATTTAAACATTTTAAAGATGCTGGGCCGTATTCAGAGAACCGCAGTATCAGCGACTTCCGTGCGTATTTTGAAGTACGTTTAATCTACACATGCATAGTAACTTTTTATATATATATAATGCAAAGTAATGCAAAAAAGAACTCAACAAAAGGATATTTGTTTAAATATATTGGTGCACGGCAAGTGTTATTAAATATAACACATGGATTTAAAACAAATTCCAAATCCAGCCAGCGCTCAGAAACAAGTATCATGAAAAAATGGTTTTATTGTACCATAACAACGGTAACATCCACCATCACTGAGTCTCAGAATATAAAGTGCTTAGTGCAAAGCTTGTTCAATTATTGACTGCAAAACACCTCCTGTTGCGAGACATTTCTTTGAGCAAAAGCATCCTATGAAAGCCCTTAGATGCATGCCTATTGTACATATTGCGCCTCTTAGAAGGGGTGGCGATAGAAATAAGCTATTATTAAGAAAAGAGGCAGAATGCGGACATTTTTTTAAAGCTTTATCCTCCAATGGATTAAAGATTAGTCTCACTTGTTTCTTCTATTGAATACTTCCCCATTAAAAAAAACAAAAAAAACTAACAATAAAAAAAATGGTACTTCTTTATTATCACTGCCCCCGTCGAACGCCCCCCTGCTGGACGGTGGCAACGGCGTCACTTTACGTGACTTGCGTAGCTGTTTGTTTAGTTCACATGCGGCGAGTGTTCGGCGGGTGCGGGTGGATTGTCTTCAGCTCCCTGTGGATTACAAAAAATAGGATTATTACTTAGAAGACAGTCATGAAGATTTTCAGGATTTCTCAAGAAAGGTAAGAATTTCACTTACCTTTTCAGAGACAGGCGGCCAGATGTCCGCGATGGCTTTCAGGATAGCATCAAAGGTGTCTTCAGCTCCCAGACTTTTCCTCCACATGAACTCAGCAAGGTAGGACTGAAGGTGGTGGCGAGCAGTCCTCCTTTGCTTCTTGTTCCTCCATTTTGCTGAGCCCCACATCCTTTCTACATTCTGTGTGTGTGCACCTGTAGATGGGTCTACAAAGTTGTACTTGTGGTTCACAGTGGCAGGTGTGTAGCCTGCTTTTTCAAGGTCTTCGGTGCTATACCCACGCCAGCAATCAGAATAGATCTGAGAGCCATCAGCAATGTTTGCCAGGATGCTTTCCATTAGTGTGCCAGCCTCTCTGTTGGGGACCTGGACCAGAAAGCAGGCACCACTTTCCTTACATACACCCCCAAACACCCATTGTTGGGGCAAAAGCCTGCCAACATTGCTTTTTCTCCTCACAAAAAGGCTCTCGTCGATTTCTACAATTTGACCAGGACCCCCTATTTTCCTTTGTGGTTGACGCAGGAGCTGCAGTGAGCATACTTCTCGCATGTAGTTGTTCCAATTCACTATGCTGTTTTCGTCCATGTTTAGCTGCTTCTTACACCATTTTATAGATGTCAGCTCCTCTGCTCAGCAATAGATAAACCTCAGGGCTGTTAAAAAGGGTCCTGCACCCATGAAGCCAGTTGTCAGCCCTAACACTGTTTTTTTTCTTACATGTTTTTGTGTTGCAGCGCCACATATTCTCGCTGACATACAGTTTCATGTCATGGCCATTTTCACACTTCCTATTCCTAGGCAAAATGTCTCTTTCTTGAAAAAAGCCAAATGACTCTTCCTCAGTCTGTGGCAAGTTAAAAATTGTTAACATTTTGGGTGGTATTTTTGGAGACAGGAACAGACAGGAACAACCGACCGACCGACCGACCGACTGACTGACTGACGATATTTATTTGACACTGACAGAACTGACTGGCTAGAATTCACATTTGCCGCCGCTCTCTTGAATACTGCGTTCGCGCTCCATCTATCCGGTGCTCGCGAGCGCAGCAGCGCCGAATAGCAGGTTTAGGTTTGAGAATTCCATGTGTACGCAAATAACGTAGCGACGCAGCGACGGGGGCCGTGATAATAAAGAAGTACCCAAAAAATTTCTATGTATGGTAATATTTAGTTGCATGGCTTTTCAGTGTGTTAGTGCACGACTGGATCACCCTTGCACTGCGGCTATGGTGATTTAAGCGGCACTAGGACCAATACCCCACGGCAGACTGGCCGGTAACATGTGGGCAGATATTCTGTTGCCATGCGCAATTGTTTACTTGGTTGTCACGTTTGCTGCTGTCAGTTCGCCAGAGAGGTTTCACGTGCATCTCCCGTCTCCAGGCGTGCAGCGCGGACGGTCAGCGTGGATGCATGCTTACATAGCTGGTGATGGATTTTTGTTCATTATTTAAGGTATTTAAGGATTTATATGTTGTTCATTTCTTGTAGCAGTTATGCTGTCTGCTTGAACTACGTGAGACCTCTGTGCTTGTTCTCCGCTGACAACGGCATGGCAGCCGAAACAGCTGTTGGGAAGAATTGACTCTAAGTATCCACATGACCTGTTTGAACTTTTGATCCAGTGGACTTCATCATGACTATGTCTATATAGCTATATATCACTTTTTGATTGATGGGCTTTATTACATTTTGATACATGGTCAAGAATTTATAGACTTCGTTGCATTTTGTTACATGTTCAAGAATTACTTCTCTATACCTGATGATGGTCTTTGATATACTGTGAATACGATTAAATTGATGGGACAACAATCTTCACAGCAAGCAGGAGTTTCAGAGAGGACACACTAAATAGAGGTATTAATCAAACCAAAGACTGTGCGCATAGCGCCGTACAGGACTTTATTACCATCATCTGTACATTGATATTAAGTCCTGGATATTAAATCCTCTTCACAATACCCTGCAATCTGTGCTGTTCATCATATATTCCCACATATAACCACTACCAGCTACTAAACGATCTCTATTCTACAATATATTGCACTGACTATTATGGATTTAACTCTGGACTTTTTATTATGGAGCTTTCTGCTTAGTGGAATGTCAATTCTAGGAAAAATTTGCCTATTGGTCTTTTATATTGCTTTTTAAAATATTATGTTTTATATCTAATAAATGTTTGATATTGTGACTAACAGAAGCCATTTCATTCCATTTTCTCTTTATATTACATTTTTCTTAATATACAGTGGCTACCATTTAGCGCTCATCAAATTCTTGGTGACACACATATATATATATATATACTACTCAAAAAAATATAGGGAACACTAAAATAACACATCCTAGATCTGAATGAATGAAATATTCTTATTAAATACTTTGTTCTTTACATAGTTGAATGTGCTGACAACAAAATCACACAAAAATTATCAATGAAAATCAAATTTATTAACCCATGGAGGTCTGGATTTGGAGTCACCCTCAAAAATCTAAGTGGAAAAACACACTACAGGCTGATCCAACTTTGATGTAATGTCCTTAAAACAAGTCAAAATGAGGCTCAGTAGTGTGTGTGGCCTCCACGTGCCTGTATGACCTCCCTACAACGCCTGGGCATGCTCCTGATGAGGTGGCGGATGGTCTCCTGAGGGATCTCCTCCCAGACCTAGACTAAAGCATCCACCAACTCCTGGACAGTCTGTGGTGCAACGTGGCGTTGGTGGATGGAGTGAGACATGATGTCCTAGATGTGCTCAATTGGATTCAGGTGTGGGGAACGGGCGGGCCAGTCCATAGCATCAATGCCTTTCATCTTGCAGGAACTGCTGACACACTCCAGCCACATGAGGTCTAGCATTGTCTTGCATTAGGAGGAACCCAGGGCCAACCGCACCAGCATATGGTCTGACAAGGGGTCTGAGGATCTCATCTCGGTACCTAATGGCAGTCAGGCTACCTCTGGCGAGCACATGGAGGGCTGTGCGGCCCCCCAAAGAAATGCCACCCCACACCATTACTGACCCATTGCCAAACCAGTCATGCTGGAGGATGTTGCAGGCAGCAGAACGTTCTCCATGACGTCTCCAGACTATGTCACGTCTGTCACATGTGCTCAATGTAAACCTGCTTTCATCTGTGAAGAGCACAGGGCGCCAGTGGCGAATTTGCCAATCTTGGTGTTCTCTGGCAAATGCCAAACGTCCTGCACGGTGTTGGGCTGTAAGCACAACCCCCACCAGTGGACGTCGGGCCCTCATACCACTCTCATGGAGTCTGTTGCTGACCGTTTGAGCAGACACATGCACATTTGTGGCCTGCTGGAGGTCATTTTGCAGGGCTCTGGCAGTGCTCCTCCTGTTCCTCCTTGCACAAAGGCGGAGGTAGCGATCCTGCTGTTGGGTTGTTGCCCTCCTACAGCCTCCTCCACATCTCCTGATGTACTGGCTTATCAGCTCTTTATACACCAGCTATACTGAGACAGTCTCCACGATGAAACGTGTAGGTTTGGAGCTGAATATCTTAATCCTGTCAGCAGCATTAGAAGGACTTCAACGTGCACCGCTATACCGCCATTCATTCCAGGACGCTGAAGTGAGACGGGATGGTTGCTGTTGCCATTTGATGCTGCTGAGTATTGTTTATGTCTGTGTTGGCTAACCTGTGGCACTCCAGGTGTTGTGAAACTACGAGTCCCAGCATTCCTTAACTGCAAAAGCATAGTGGATACCTGACAAAGCATTCTGGGAATTGTAGTTTTTACAACACCTGGAGTGCCACAGGTTAGCCAACACTGGTTTATGTGATAATTTCAAGTCAATTTCTGGTAATTATATTTCTTTGTGCTTTGCGATTTTTTTTTTTATTAATAAATGATATATATATACAAGGAGCGCCCCTTTATATACGTGTGTCTGTAGTTATTATCTCTCTTTTTGCTTGCTGCCACTAGGCCCCTTGTTCAAATTCAGATTATTGTGTGGTAACAAACGGTATACTGTAGTTTGGGCAGAGACCTGATGGTTGAACTAAAATCAAATGATAGTTATGGGGGAGAAAGTTATGGGCTCAATAATAAGTGAAAGGGAATGAATAATGCTAATTTATAGATTTATAACTAAAACGGCATAATAAAAATTCTACTAAGAAAAAAAGATCAAAGTTCTTCTTTATTTAAATGTAAACTTATGTACAATTTTGTATCTACCTTCCTAGTAATAGCAAATCATTTTCTCTTTTTCCAGGATCATTTAGGAGGGCAAATAAACCTAAGACTCCAAAGACTCTCATAACATAATTGCAGCACATGTGGGGTAGGCAAGAGTGTGCACTTACCATCTTTAATGGTGCCAAAGCTCAGATTTTTTTCGTTTGCTTTGCACCATTATAGTGTACAAGGAGAATCCAGTGCACATATGCACTCTGTGAGGTTATGGACCAACAGGATATTCAGAATATTAGTTATATTCATAACTAATATAAGAAAATGAAGGTGCACTAAGGGTTAATTAAACACCACAATTCTAAAATTAACATGTTTATTAAATATACATACATTAAAAAAACATATGCTAAACATTAAGTATCATCTACTTATTGATCACTATTGAATGTGTACACAATATTAATATACTGACCAGTTACTAAATATCAAACTAATAATCATAGTAAAGATCAATAATTCTCCAGAACCACAATCATTTAATAAGTGTTATCTCCTATCACAGAATTACTTGGACCTAATTCTTCCAAACTGATTTCTCAAAATAAACGACAAATAATCTCTCATATATTAAAAGATGTTTAAGGGCAATTTGATGTCGTAGGTATCCTATATGCAAAATCGCTCTGCCAGAATACTGCCGAACAGCATATATGCATATATTGTCTAAGGTCATTATTTCAGGAAACACAATTTTGGCATTTTGCTGAGATTAGATGTTAAAGTAAAACAAGTGCAAGAATGGATCGATTTCCTAGAGTGTACCGGAATAAAAGACCATATTCACAGTTAAGTGCGCAAGAGGAGTTACGCAAATTGCAAAAGGGGTGGAATTAGGAATAACCGAATGGATCTTCCATCGTACGGAGGCATATGCATGTGGTAAACTTAAGTATGGACACAGAAAATCCATACCTCCGCACGTCAGAGGGGATTGATATGGGTCTTCACTCCCCTCTTCCATGCGTAATAACAGCCACCCACACATTTGAAAAGTGTGTGGGGGTCTGAATACAGTCCAAAATTATTATCTCACTGTTGGAACCCCAATTTTGAAAGTTATGTTTTTGCGCCTGTCTCTGGCATATGTGTGTGTGTATACCTCCAGACTATCTTTAACACAGACAGCGGTGGTCCATTCAGAGCCTGCATAAGACAGATTGATAGGAACAGAAGAGGAAAAGAAGGTAAGTGAAGATTTTGTATAGAAATGGGGAGAAGATTTGGGGTTGGTGAGAAGCAGGGGCATAGGTTGGTAGTTGGAG
>WWET01004993.1:89121-105911 GCA_011038615.1 Limnodynastes dumerilii
CATACAGGAAGTTCCTGTATGAGCATCTGCGGTAGTTACACATAGCAGCTGAAATCAGCTGCTCTATGTAACTTCCACGGCAGCTCATAGAGGAATCTCCTGTATGAGCTGTCTGCCGGTCTCTGCCACGTCCCCCCCGTTCCGACGCCTATGTTCCTTAGCCATAGGTGGCATCGCCAGGCGGCGCCCCCCTTTGGCTGCCGCCCCTGGCGGGTGCCATCCTGGCCAAGGGGTAGATATGCCTCTGCAGAATGGTAACATTGAATCTCATAAGACATACTAGGGAGTTTAGACAGAAGGAGCCTGTTCTGGGCTTTCCATGGGTGGATTTGGATGACATCACACGCTGATTTAGTATGGACTGTTCTGATTCAGGAACCACAAAGGGGCAGGGCTTATAAAAAAGAGGGTGTGGTTTGAACAAATAAGGTTAGTTGTGGGCAGAGTTAAGATTTAAAGGGGGTAGAGCTTATTCTGAATGACCTTAAATGAACAAAAACTGTACATATCTTCAAGCTGCTAATTGTTTTTAAAATGTTGACTGTTACATCCAACTCATTGATAACTTAATAACTTGAAGATTTAAACCCGGGCAATGCACTGCACGATGTAATTTATAAGCTGTATTTATAAAGACTGCCACTGACTTTCTCTGCCACTATGGGTCACTAATAGAAAAATGTACCAGTTCCTAATTTCCCATTCCTCATGCTGGCCTGCACTGAGCAAGGAACAGTCTTCTGGTTTGGAGACAGACACACACACACACACACACACACACACACACACACACACACACACACACACACACACACTACCTTGTTTTTAAACTGCCTCTTAATCTGGCTCATGAAGAAGCTCCTACTTGCAGAAGTAGAGGATGTGGAGCAGCCAGGTTTTTGTGTGTGTGTGATTAGCAATTATAATATGAGATTAGTGCACAATCGTATATATATAAAATTCATTGGTCTATTTGTTTGCCTGTCCAGTTATTCATTCAGACACCCCTGTGTGAGGTGATTCAGTTGGATTTTGGTTAGGTTTTAGGGGGGGGGGGTTGGTTTAGGGTCCCAGTTGGACCTGCTATTGGTGTACACTGGGCAGAACTTTGATACAGGGAGCCTGTTTTGGATAATATCACATCCTAAATTAGGCTGAAAAAGGGGTGGGGACTTATGGAAAAGGGGTGTGGGTTGAACAAGTAAGTTCAGTTGTGGTCAGAAAGAGTTTGGTCAGAAAGAAGGTAGAGTTTATTTTAAATTAAGGTAAATGACCTTAAATTACGTTATTAACACAATCTGTACATATTGTCAAGCTGTCAATTAAAAAAAAAAACGTTGACAGTTACATCTAACTCATTGATAACTTAGGACCGCATCCAGACTCCCGCACAATTTCTGTATATGTGGCAGTCTGTTCGTCCAGCAGAGAGAGAGGGGAGTGAACGCCCTCTGTCACTCCTCTCTCTTGTATAGGCTTTATGGCAGCTTACGCTGCCATAAACCTACCTTAACTAAAGCGTGCAGATCAGCGGTCTGTACGACTGCTGATTGGCATGAGTGTGGGATAACCCTTCCACACTGTACAATTAGCATGCTTCCCCCACCCAATTTAGTGGGCAGAGGGGAAGCACAGCCTATTTCCATCTTGTGTGCGTAAGTGACCTAACGTTATGAATCCTGGATCTAGTCCTTAATAACTTGAAGATTTAAATCTGGGCAACAGTGGTCACTTCTGCTAGTATTATATATTTGCCACCCATATTCATTCTGTGATAATACCACTTAATTTTTCTTGCCCAGCCTTTTTGTTTAACCCGTGTGACAACTTATTTTTTTCCAGCGCCACTTTAAGTTCCAAATCGGCTTTTGTCATGGCTTCAAATTTCCACTCATGCAAAGACATGCTATGTGATTATATTTAATATGTCTTGGTATTTGAATATGTTGTGTTCCAAATAATTTATGTAATTAATATATTTTTCTGTTCCCTCATCTTTTAAATGATACACATATAACAAATAGCATCACATTAAAAGAAACATTTGAATAGAAATAAAAAAAAAACTAATAGTTGTCTCACATATATGATAAATGGACTGTTATATTTAAAATATTAATTTTTTAAAGTGGTTCACATTTAATATAAAAAATCATAAACACAATACCATATAATACACTACACATAGATTCATATGATTAACCAGACTTAATGTAGCAGTAAACACCCACATTGGAAGCCTTTCCATTGCATGGCAAGAGGGGGTGGGTTGTCCACAGTAAAGAGAGAAGGGAAGGATATATTGTACATATTGTATTAGCCACGCTGTCCCCCATGTAAAGCATTAACAGGGTTTCTTGTCTCTACAAGAAATCTTATGCTAGGGTCCTGTACTGTAGAATCCTGAGAGAGAGAGACAAATGAGCAATGGCTCTATTCTCACTGCTACAGTCTTTCACCTCCACTCTGTCCCTGCTGCTCCTGTATCTCTCCTCTGCTCTGTCCTCACTGTTTTTGTATTTCTCCTCTGTTCTGTTACTGCTGCTTCTATGGCTTTCCTCTGCTCTGTCCATGCTGCTGTGTTTCTCCTCTGTACCTGCTGTTCCCCTATCTCTCCTTTGCTCTGTCCCTGCTACACATGTGTTTCTTCTCTTCTTGTTCCAAAGGTTTCTGTCTCACTTCTGCTCTGTCCATGTTACTCCTATATTTCTCTACTGCTCTGTCCCTACTGCTACTGTGTCTCTGCTCAGCTTTTTTTCCCACCTCTCCTTGGTCACTCTACCATTCTGTAACTACTGCTCCTGTATCTCACCCCCACTCTTTTCCTACCAATCCTGTGTCTCACCTCTGCTCCACTCTGACACCACTGTTGTCCCTGAGGCTCCTGTGTTGCACTTCCACTCTGTCCAGATGCTCCAGTGATTCTTCTCTACTTTGTTCCTGCTGCTCCTGTGTGTCTCCTCCACCCTCTTGTGTCTTTCCTTTGCTTTGTACCTGCTGTTCCTTATTTACTTTGTCCCTGTAGCACTTGTCAATTCTCTGCTTGTTCTTGAAGTTTCTGTGACCCACTTCCTCTCTGTCTCTGCTGCTCCTGTGTCTCGGGTCTGCTCTGTCAATGCTGCTCCTTTCTCTCACATTTGCTGTTCTCCTGAGGCTCCCGTGCCACACTTCTGGTTATCCACACTGCTCCAGTGTCTCTGCTTTATCCCTGCTGCTCCTGTATTTTTCCTTTACTCTCTCCCAACTACTCCAGTGTCTCATCTCTGCTTTGTCCCTACTGCTCCTGTTTCTCGCATCCACTCTGTCCTACTAATCCTGTGCTTCTTCTCTGCTTTCTGCCTGATGCTCTTGTATCTCACCTCCTTGCTGTTCCTGTATTTCTCCTTTGCTCCTGTTTCTCTCCATATCCTTGTCCCCATGCTCCTGTTTCTCTCCAGAAGCTCCTGTGATTAACTTCTGCACTGTCGCTGGTGCTATACTGATTTACCTCAGCTATCTCTGGGTCTCTGCTCCCCTGTTTTCCTAATTCTCCTGTTTCTCCCCTATACTCTGTCCCAGCTTCTCCTGTATCTTACTTCTGCTTTGTTCTCACTTCTGTGTTTCTCCTCTATGCTGTCCCACCAATTCTGTTTCTCATCTTTGATCCGTCTCCCACTGCTCCTATGTCTTTGCTCTTCTGAGTCACCACTACTTCTGTTTGTCTCTTTTGCCTTGTCCCCACTGTTGCTATGTTTAAATTTTGCTCTTTCGATAATGCCCCTGTGTTTATAATCTGCTCTTTTCCTGCAGCTCCCATGTTTTACCACTGAGTCTGTCTCTCTTCAGCTCTGGCTCAGCTGTTCCTATGTCTTTCCTATGCTCTTTTTATATGCTCTTGTGTCTCTCCTCTATCCTGTACTCACTGCTTCTTTGTCTTCTCTCCACTTTATTCATGCTGCTCCTGTGCCTCTCCTTCACTTTTCCCCTGCTTCTTCTGTCTTTTCTATGTTTCCTGCTGCTCCTGTGTTTCTTCTCTTCTCTGCCCCTATGTCTCTCTATGGATTAATTCTTGATTGTAATATAGATTCATAAACATTTAAAAAAATGTAATTGCAAAAAGGATAAACAACACAAACAACCAATACAGTTAAATAACTAAATGTAATGGTTTTTGGTCACAAAATTTAAAGGGGAAAAATAAACCTTAAAAACAAACAAAAAAAAGACTAACTTAACAAGGTTAAAACATGGGATTTTACAAATGAGTCTTTATTTGTTTCATTTAAAAAAATACATCTATTGATTATAAACACGCAGCAGGTGTGGCCTGAACTAAGTAAGAGAAGAGGCATTGGCTTCTTACAAGTGGTCGAAGGCTACCTTAACTTTTCCTGTGCGTATGTTAGTTTATACAAGGCACTCCTACTTGTCAATCAGTCCTAACTCTGTTGGAACTCCCATATTGCACATTAGTAGCCCATGTGCAGCTAATTTGCTTTAATAGTCTTGCCCCTCTAGCCACACATGTGGGACTCATTCCGTGCCGATGTGTGCATCAGACCAAAGTCAGCCTTTTATGTCTGTGAATCAGTTGGCTATTGTTTACATACCGTAAATTAAAAAACACAGACAGGGTTTAAAAGTACAGACACTGGTACAAAGGGCAAAGATTAACAACATAAACAAGGAACCTGAGAAAGCAAGCAGGAATGGAGACAAGCGGAGGCAGATTCAGGAACACAGCAGAGACCAGCAAACTAACACACAGGAAGCAGGAAAAAGGAAGTAATAACTCTGTGCTCTGGAATCATGGGACAGATAACCCCAGAGTACAGGTATAGAATAACGAGCACATAACAAGATAGTCCATACAGAGTGCACAACAACAGCCTCTAGGGGCAGGTAATAAAAATGTCCACAATAGAATAACAATTCCAGGTCTGCCCTTATGGGCAAAACAAGATACAGCAGTCCAGGATGTAACAGGACCTTCAGCTCGATTTGGAGAGCATAGGAGGAACATTCTGACCCACAAGAGGAATCATTGTCTAAGTAAACATATAGTAAGTTGTGGAGAGGAGGGTCTAAGGGGTGTTTTGCTTACTATTATAGAACATGTACCTACCACATTACGTGGTGGTGATAAATATAAAACCAAATGTAGGAGGGAGGCTTTTTGGATTTGTTGTGTGAAATATAACAGCTATAAATGTCTCAATGAGTATACTGAGTTCTACCTCTGATGAAACCACCCAAAGGAGGCGGAGAAACGCGTCAGCCTTTAGAAAAACTATACCCGCAGTGCTGCTATCTTGCCTCACTATCAGATACTTTGAAACTGCCTTGCAACTTTGGATAACCCATTCTTTAAACCGTGCTTACTCTGAAGAGTATCATAATATTAACTGCTTTGATGCAACACCGCTCGATTACTATGGAGTCCAAAACCGTGATATATCTTGATTGAAGGCGGTCGCTCAGGAGGACATACAAGCTCTAGCTCAAGTACCAGTAAAACCCTTAAACATACCACATATATAACACTTTTTTATTGAGACGTCTTTCAACTCTTTATTCCGGCATTTCACCGGTAACATTGACTGGTTGGTTCAGTGGATACCTTTTCTCACGGAGGACACTACCTTTATTTATTTACCTTTGGCTGTGCAACGCTACTAGCGATTTTCACAGTGCATTGAACCACCACCATTTGAGTAAAGTAGATTGGGGACCTGATTCAGAGCTGCGCTTCCGTCCATTTTCACAGACGGAAGCGCAGAGAAAATGGCCACTGCGCATGCCCAGATCGGGAGCGCGCACAGCAACTGACTGTGTGCGCCTCCGACCGGGCTGCGCCTGTGGAGGAATATTTAAATGAGAAAAGAGTCGCTTTTCTCATTTAAATATAGTTTCCACCGCGGTCCGCTGGCTGTTTAATTAGCCTTACACTTGCACCATCTCAGTGCCTTTGGGCACTGTAAGAATTATCGAGAGAACGAGAACTCTGACACTGAATTCTCATTCTCTCGATAATTCTTACAGTGCCCAAAGGGTATAAATACCCCCCAATGACAGTAGACCTGTCATTAGAGCCGGGATATCCGGTGTGCCAGGTCTTCTGTATTGGGTTTTTTTATTTTGCCAAGGCCAGCCCCGGATTAACACTGGACCCCCATCAGAGCAGGTAGGTATGTTTATTCTTATTTTCTATGGGCATTTTTTGGGCATATTTTTTATTTTTTTACAACGGGCACATGGCACTTTTTTTTTACACATTTACACATTTAAACTATGTGGGCACTTTTTTTTCTTTCTTTTTGAAAGAAGGGGACAAGGTTTTTTTTACATTTAAATTTTTTTATGGGGCACATGTCCTGTTTTTTAATTTTACTATGTGGGCACTGTAATTTATGATAGGGACTAGGGACGGGGCCCTTACATTCTTTAAAAATGTTTTATTATAGGGGGACTTATTAAACGGGCACATGGCGCTGTTTTTTTTTTAATTTAAACTATGTGGGCACTTTTTTTTTTTTTTTTTTTTTTTTTAAAGAAGGGGACAATGTTTTTTTACATTTGTATTTTTTTATGGGGCACATGTCATATTTTTTTATTTTCCTATGTGGGCACTGTAACTTTTTTAATGATAGGGACTAGGGACGGGGCCTTTACATTCTTTTAAAATTTATTATTATAGTGGGAAACTTGTGGAGTTTTTTTTTTATTGTTTTGGGGCAAGGCATGCTGCCTATAGTTGTGCTACTAGAGCAAGCATGCCTTGTCATTCATGGGCATGCTTGCACCAGTAGCACTACTAGCGGCAGCATGCCCAGGCGGCCCGCTGTTTATTTTTTTAATATACTTTGGTCGCGGCGGTGGGGTAGGCGGCAGAAGGGGTTAATTGGTTTGCATCCAGCAAACCAATTTAACACCCAAGCCGTGCGGCCGGAGGAGCATATATAGCTCCGACTGCTTTTTTTTTTTTTTTAAATACGGCCATTTCAGAGGTGCGTGTTTTTGAAGAAACACGCACCTCTGAATAGACCGTTTTTTGCGGTTGCGACTTGCAACCATGCGGACCTCTGAATCAGGTCCTGGGTTGTGCTCCCCGCGCTCCAAAAAATAGCCATTTGAACTTTTATACTGAGTGATCAAGTGGTCTTGATCTTTAATTGACCAGCAGTTTCTTATTAGAACATCGTTACACCTATATGCAGAGGTCTTTTTCATATTGCATTTCATTCAGTTTATTGCAGCATGATGTGCAAATAGTATGACCGGCCGACATACAGACACTTTTATGTAGCGGGTTCTATTTATATTTTATAATTGTATTTACTTTTTTTATTAAAATTAAACTTTGATCAATTTATTTTGTTGCTTTAATAGCCATATTAGTGCCGATTATCTGTTTAGTGGTTTCACTTCAACTTTACCCTGACTGCTTTTTCACAAGTCCTTTGCCAAGGGTTTATTATCAGCTTCTTCCTCTCCTACAACCCAACATTCAAGGCTTCTTAAACTCATACTGCTTTTATGTGTTCCTATTCTTAGTCTGAAAATACCTTTATCCACATTGGTCATTACTCAAATGGAATTATTGACGAGAGGGAACCCTAAAGCGCTTTTAACTAGGGTATACCACCATGCCCTAAAAACCAACCGTGACCAACTGATTTATCCAAAAAGAAAACCAACGGAGCAAACTCCAAAAATCTGATTTATTACTGACTATTGTAGTCAGGCTCATCAAATTCAAAATATAATGAATCGTCATTTATCCATCTTAAAAACTGAGCCCCAACTTAACGCTATTTTGGAGAACTCAATATCCTGTTGTTGACGTAGATCTACGAACCTCCCAGATACTTTGGTTAAAAGTTTTTTCAATCCCAATCCAATAAGAAAGATAAATATGTAGGGTCATTTTCTTGTGGTAACTTTAACTGTTCACATATGGTGAAAACGACTTCAGTTTAAGACCGTATTGGCAAAACCCTGTCAATCAAACAATACATGAACTGCAACTCAAAGTTTGTAGTGTATTGCCTGGTGTGTGACTGTAATCTAAAATATATCGGCAACACCATACGCCCTTTTAGAATAAGATTAATGGAACACATCAGGTCTATTCGTAACGCAGCTTCAGATAAGGACAACATAGAAACATAGAAAGCAGATAAGAGTCACATGGCCCATCTAGTCTGCCCATTTGTCTATTCCAAACTATACTGACCCTAGAACCTATTTACCCTCAATTTGGTTTACAATTTAGGATACCCTTATATTTATCCCAAGCATGTTTAAATTGTTCTACTGTATTGGCCTCAACCACCTCAGATGGGAGGCTATTCCACTTATCTATCACTCTTTCAGTGAAGTAATTTTTCCGCACATTTCCTTTTAATCTACCACCCTCCAGTTTATATCCATGCCCTTGTGTTCTATTACACCTTTTCATTTGAAAAATGGTACCCTCCTCTAGCTGGTCACAATCCTTGATGTATTTGAAAGCTGCTATCAAGTCCCCCCTCTCCCTTCTCTGCTCCAAGCTATA
The DNA here is from genome assembly GCA_011038615.1 of Limnodynastes dumerilii. Lineage (NCBI taxonomy): Eukaryota > Metazoa > Chordata > Amphibia > Anura > Limnodynastidae > Limnodynastes > Limnodynastes dumerilii. The sequence goes on from WWET01004993.1 coordinate 97,658, forward strand.
CATGTTTAGTTCCTTTAGCCTTTCTTGGTATGATTTGTTACAAAGGCCATGGACCATTTTAGTTGCTCTTCTTTTCACAGTCTCTAATGTATTTATGTATTTCTGGAGATATGGCCTCCAGAACTGAACACAGTATTCTAGGTGAGGGCGTACCAATGATTTATAAAGGGGCATCACTACTTCTCTCTTTCTGCTACTAATTCCTCTCCCTATGCAACCAAGCATCTGACTTGCCTTTCTCATTGCTTTGTTACATTAACAAGTGTAAAAACCTCACCCCTATTGCCAGACATTTTCTTTCCAAACATAATTCAAATCCGAATAAACTGAGAGCTTTTCTTTTGGAGAGAAAGAAAACAAGCTGGATTTTTTTTCTTAAAATCTGTAACTTCCTATGGCATCAATGAAAGCATATCTTTTTCTTGTTTCTTATAATACTACCTTCTAAGATACCTTGGGCTGGATCCAGATCTTGTTAAGTGCATGAACTTAGTTACTCCTGGGCTAAACCATGTTGATTGCAGGGGAGTCATATTTCATCTGTTGCAAACAGTATTAGAGTTGAGAGGTGTTGTTTCCTATCCCAAGTCTAAATAACAGTGTGATAGTAATGAAGTCAGTATCTGTGTGCAGTAAGCAATTCAGAGATATATCCCTGCATACAAAGAATACAATTAAATGTATGAATATAGAGGTGCACTTTGGTCCTTGGCTGCACCCCTATATTTATATATACACTTGCACATATTTAATTTAGTGGATAGAAGCGCAGCCATTTCTTTTGCTACTGTTTAGTTCATGGTTGCCGACTTTTGGCAGCTTCCCGAGATCCCGGAGAGAAGCTACCTACGCATGCAGGGGCGGGGCTTAATGACGTGGGTTATGCAAAGCGCGTCATTAGGCTCCGCCCCCTGGCTCATACTGACCGTTTTTACTTTAAATAGGGGTCGGGACGGGGCTTGATGCCGCAAATTGTGCCATCAAGTCCCTTCCTGTGCCTAGCAACACTAGTATACTAGTATACTATTGCTAGGCAACAGGTCAACGATAGCACACGGGCAGTGGCATGAGCTGGGTCTAGAAGGTTCTGGCCAGGGGAGAAGGAGCAGGAAAAAGCAGTTGGAAAGTGGCCAGAGGAGAAGGAGCAGGAAAAAGCAGTTGGAAAGTGTCAGTTGGTGCAGGGAGTGAGTGGTGACAGGCTGAAGGAGATCGGTGCTGAAGTGAGCTGTGTCCTGTGACTTACCTGAGGTGGTGTTGGCGGTGCTTTACTGAGGGAATGGAAATTCGGTGTCCCTGGGACCTCCTGTGTACACATATAGCAAATGGATAGGGACTCACCTACAGGAGGTGCCTTGACGCTGGGCAGGTGAGCTTAACCCAATATAGCTATATTGTGAACTAAACCTCCTTTTTATTTATGTGCAGACACATAGTGTTATTTTTTTAAAAAATTTTATTAAGATGCATTCAGAATAACATACAACATGAGTGAATACATGACATCATTTGTATACAAAATGATTTGAGAGATACAAACAATAATAAGGTACATGTACTTAGGTCTTTTCCTTCAACTTGCAGGTTACATCATAAAATATCAGGGAATGGTTATTCAATTTCCAATGCAACAATGCAATATTATTAAGAAACCTTGAATATAATAGGACCTTAAATCAAAACGATGAATACCAGTACATAGAGGAGGAGACATCCGTGTTAGCAAGACCACGGTCAGCCACTATAACTCTATGGGCGGGTCATTATCAAGTAGCCTATATTCATACCATGAGGTGTGTTTCAAACTATTATGTATTTGTAGCTTAACGTTATGATGTAGATAGGAAATATAGGTTTCCCAGACTAGAAAAAATTTCCCCACTTTTCTCTCTTTCTCCAGCAGGGTTTCCACCCAGGCCATCCTAAACAAATTGAACAATTTGACTTTAAAAAGAGTCAACAAGGGTGCTGTGGGATGTAACTATTCCTGTAATATAGCTTTTTTCCCCTGCCGAGGAGAGCATCAAAAGCATTTGTTTACAGCCCTTTCCGACCTGTTGCTGCGCAGGGAGGATGCCTAGAATAGCCCATTCTGGTGTGAAGGGGACAAAACTAACCAGGGTAGACTCTTAATTTGTAACCAAAAGTGGCGTATGAGAAGGCAACCCCAGAGACAGTGAAATAAATTTGCTTCAGGGGAGAGGCAACGATGGCAACAATGAGTCGGTATGGACCCCATTTTAAATCTATGGAGGGGTGACAGATAACTATAATGAAATACATTAAGAAATAATTTGTTATATGCGCTGGAAGAGAGCATACATCGTGAATAGTGTAAAGCTTTAACCATCTGGGGCACCGAGACTGCAGGAATAAATGATGCCGATTGCGACATCCCCGTTCGCACAGAAGAATGATCAATCAATTCCCGAACATGTAAATAATTACGAGACAAAGCGTTATGCATGGCTGGAGGCTGTAGTAGCTTTGCATCCAGCGGATTCCCCCAATCGCCATTCGAGAGTTCCTGTATTACAGCCGACACATAATGCTGTGCTTGAAGGAAAGCCACAGGATACGCCACCACCACCTCAAATTTTGAAGTAGCTTGTACATAGGAAAGACCTTTTTTACGAGATTGATCTACCAGTTGTCGTATTGAATGAATTCCATTAACTCTCCAGATACTAAAGGGGTAGGATGCCTCACCGCCAAGGAAGTTGGGATTCTTTAGAAAAGGGAGCTGAAGAGATTTGTAAGCATTCAATTCCATCCTGCGGCGGAGGATGTGCCATATTCTCCTTACATTCCACAATAAGGGGTTATCACGTATAGCTTGTTGAATGTCCGGGTCATGGGAGTGCAAAAAGGAAACTAGATCCATATTTGTGAGAAATTGGGCCTCCAGTCTCGAATCAGCATAGAGGTCAGAGGCATGGAGCCAGTCTTGCAAGTATCTTAGCCCAGCTGCATAAGTATACTCAGTGATATTAGGAAAGTTAATACCTCCATTAGCTTTTGTCTGGTACAATTTTCGCATACTGATTTTAACTCTACCACCATGCCATATGAATTTACGAAATAAGTCCGTGATGTTACGTGCATCCTTCCCAGAAAATAAAAGCGGTAGGGATTGGATTAGATATAATAATCGCGGAAAGTATACAATTTTGATTAAATTTGCTCGGCCTAAATAGGAAAGCTGTAAATGATCCCACCTTTTGAATTCCTCTGTAATCTCCCCAATAGCCCGAGAAACATTTAAGCGGTATAGAGAAAAGTGATTTTTAGGTAGGAGAATACCTAAGTATGTAAAGTGCTCCTCAACCCATTGTAAAGGAATGGAACACCCCCAACTCGGACAACACACTCCCGGCCACAGGAACATCGCCGTGGACTTTGCCGTGTTCACCTCCAGACCCGAAATCCTACCAAACTCCGACACCTTGTCCAGTATCAAGGACAAAGAATCTTTCGGTCTGGAAATAAACAACAACAAATCATCCGCGAAAGCGTTAATTTGACTTCACGCGTGCCTTTCTTTATTCCTTCAAAGTGATGGCAGGACTGGAGGATGCGTAACAAAGGGTTAATTGCAATATTAAAAAGGAGGGGAGATAAGGGACAACCCTGACGGGTCCCTCTCTCCATGAAGATTGGTTCCCCTCGCATTCCATTAAGCAAACGTGTCGTTGGTGTAGTATGAAAGTACCTAATAAGATTGACAAAATCTTGGGAGAACAATCTCTGTTCCATGACCGTAAACAGATGAGTCCACAAGATGGTATCGAAAGCTTTGTGGGTGTCAAGGCTTAGGAGCATTTGCTCCTGCCTGGGGGTCTGAGAAGCTTCTACCACCGCCGCTATCGCCGTTCTTATCCCGCGAACAGAGTGACGGCCACCCACAAATTCTAGTTGGTGATGTGTTAAGATTTCGGGCAAAATGGATTGTAAACGGTTAGCCATTACCTTACTTAGGACTTTAAAATCAGTGTTGAGCAAAGTGATGGGTCTATAAGAATTAAGATCTAGGGGGTCCTTACCTGGTTTTGGTATAAGTGTTGTATAGGAGTCATTGAATGTGGGAAATGGAGGATTGTGACGATGTATATGCTGGTATAACGCGTGAAGAGTAGGGCTGAGCTCCTCTTTAAGCATTTTATAGCAGTCGGCTGAAAAGCCGTCTGGGCCCGGGGACTTGTTTAAGTGAAGGCTGGAAATAGTTTTTTGTACTTCTCCCAACGTGACGTCAGCTTCCAGTATCTCTCGCAGTTCCGGGGTCAATCGTGGTAATTTAGCTGCAGCCAACAGCTGGCCCTGGAGAGGGACAGAGATAGATTGTCTCTGGTAGAGGGACGTGAAGTATTTGTGGAACTGCTGTAATATGTCCTTACTATTATATAGGAGTGTGTGTGACGAGGGGTGTTTAATTGAGAGAATATAGCTTCTCTTTCTCTCGATACGCGTCATTGAGGCTAATCGTTTTCCCGTGTTATTTCCCCATCTAAAGTACTTATGTTTTGAAAACAAAAGGGCCTGTTTAGCCTGGGTCGACAAGAAATCCGCCAGGAGCATTTGAGCATTCTTATACGCTCGAGCAGTCTCCTCTGAGGGGCAGGTTATATAATCGTCAAAGCTTTCTTTAAGAGAATTACGGAGGGACTGACATGTTTGTTCTGCTTCCTTTTTTCTTCTAGATACATATCTAATTATGTGCCCCCTCATGACCGCTTTAGATGTGGCCCAAAAGAGGGTGGAGTTATCTAAATGCTCAATGTTGTCATCTACAAAATTGGCCCATTCACCAACCATATGTCTAAGAAAATCTTCGTGAGAGTAAAGATATGCCAGAAAGCGCCATAAACGATCTGAGGGAGATGCTGGGATGAGATCCAATTGTAGTGATACGGGGGCATGATCGGATATTAGGATAACATAAATTTGGGATTTTAACGTTCGGGAGACCAAGACATCAGACAGGAGAATAAGATCTATCCTTGAAAAGGAATTGTGTGCAGCTGAGATGTGTGTATATGTCCTATCTGCAGGACTGAGAAGTCTCCAAACGTCTGTAAGTGCGAGGGAGTTTTTGAACTTGGGCAGGATCTGCCATTGCGGGGCTGACACGTGACTCGCCGGGGGTGATTTATCCCAACGCGGGTCATCCACCGTATTAAAATCCCCTGCAACAATCAAGGGGGCATTATGCCGTTGGTGGAGAGTATTAGACAACATGTGAAAAAAAGATTGTGTGTCCGAGTTGGGAGCGTAAACATTCACCAATGTGTAACGTGAATGATACAGATCAACATCTGCTATAATAAAACGCCCATTAGGGTCAACTATGGTCTCGTTTATTGTATAGGGGAGATTGCAGGAAAACAAAATGGCCACCCCTCTAGATTTTGTACGAAATGGGGCGGAAATACAATAGTCAAGCCAAGGAGCCTTTAAAGTGGACCGGCCGTCATCGTTTCTTGTAAGAATATGATGTCTGGACGGAATTTTTTGAGACTGGTAAGAGCCTTTTTGCGCTTTACTACGGAATTAAGGCCACCTACGTTCCACGAGACTAATTTAAGGGAACGAGGCATTGGGGGGGGTTGTGAATGAGCACTCAGCGGTGAAGCCATCCTACCCCAGAGAAGAGGATCATCCAACCAGCCGTACACAACAAGCTCATAGCGGTTACCCCCATGAATACCTCTTCGAGCACACGACAGCTGCATCTTAATCAAAGATATAATATAGAACAAAGAGAAAAAAGACATATGAGATACATAACAACCATTGCATGTAGAAAGTTAAATTGGTCAGTAGACAATAAACAGAATTTGATAGATTGAATAACATCATTCGAATGCACCTTCAAACATTTTCAAATTTTCCTAACACCAAGTAACATCAGAGGTGAGTGCCGGAAACCACTCAGCTCACACCTCAGGGAACACAAGTTAGAACTACAACAAAAAAAAGGGGGGAAGGGGAAAAAAAAGGAAGAGGGAACGTAGCCTAAAGCCACATCGTGGACGTTGAATTGCAATAAGAGATCTATAAAATATAGTCATTCACTATGACTAAGTGCAATAGCTGACTAACAGCGAAGAACTGGAGCATTAATCCCCCTGCGCATTAAGTGGACGGTCAAGACCCCTAACGTGCCGTTCTGCTCATTTAGGGTCAGTGAAGAAAATTTGGTTACCATTTTCAAACAGTCGCAACTTGGCAGGGTACATAAGTGCAAATCTTTTATTTTTTTCATGTAACAGCTTGCAGACTCCCGCAAACTCCTTGCGCTTTTGCAAGACAGCCACAGAAAAATCTTGGAAGATCAGAATTGGCGTATCCTGGACTATCAAACGCTGCGCTTTTCTGTACATTGTCAGAATATTTTCTTTGACCCTAAAATCCAGAAACTTTACTATAACAGGTCTCGGTCTTATGTTATTACCCATACGTTCAGGGCCTAATCTATGGGCCCTTTCAATTTGAGGCGGGTCTGATCCAGCCGCGATACCCAATGCCTTAGGAAGCTCTATAGTAAAAAAGATATTTAATTGATCCCCTCGGACAGTCTCGGGAATCCCCACAAACCGCAAGTTATTACGACGGCTACGGTTCTCGAGGTCATCGAGTTTGTCAACTAAAGAGCGAATAGTCGCCTCTTGATTGGAAATGGTCTGCAACATAGAATTGGAGGAATCCTCCACATCGCTAGTTCGTTGTTCTAGAGTATTAATACGAGACATGTTCGTTTCTATCTTAGTTAAAGTGGAGTCCAGGCGAGCCTGGAGCTCTTCAAATTTTTGGTCGATGTGAGGCATTATCATGTTGAATAATTCTTTGGCCATATCGCCGGCCGCAGTGGCAGGGGCGACCGAATGGGATGAATCAGAAAGATCTACCTCTGGTGACAGGGGAGGAGAACGCGGGGGATTTTGTTTTGGAGGAGGTTGTTTAGCCCTACCTCCTTTGACCGAAGCTGATGACTGAGAGGACTTAGAAGGCATTGCTTGGTCAAAGTATCAAATATGTTAGGGAAATGTTAGGATTACGCCAAGAGCGCAAGTAGAAGCGTATACTAAAACTCGCTTCAGTCAGCTATTATGTGTATCCACAACACAACCTCACAGTGAGCAGGGGCTACATGAGTAGTACTTCAAAGCTTCACAGACTTAGCAAATGAAAAAAAAAAAAAAAAGTGTCCTAATCAGGCAGTAAAGAGAGTAAGCACCCCCCTCTCTATTGCCCACCTATTTAATTTTTTTTTTTTATTATTATTATTATTTTTCTATTTTTTTTTTCTTTTCTCCTTTCCTCTATTATTTTATCTTCTTTTTTTCCTTATTTTTTTTCCCTTTTCCCCCTTCCCTTCTTTCCTCCCCTTTCTTCCTCCCCCTCTGTTTCTGTTTCTTTGTTTTTCCCCCACCCCCCTCTCGGCTTTGCTTTTATGTTAGTGCCCCCCCCACCCCTCAACCACTTAGAAGGATTTAAGGTACAGACGTAACCCTGTTCACTCAAGTGCACACAAATCACAAATATGTAGAGAATTAAATGCAAAGTACAAAAGGATATGACTAGATTATGCTGCAGGTACAAAACAGGGTAATCCTGCTGTGCTATAGTCCTCGGCGAGCAATAGAGTGTCAGCATGCAAGCAGGAGAAGACAGTGGCAGGCTGCAATCAATGCCACCTGCTGTGGCAGGGTATCTGCGTATAGAATTGTAGTAGGTCCAGCAATTAGAGTGGCTTGCAGGGTAGAACTGGTGTACCTCCACCTATTCACCAGTCAGGAGATAAAATAACAACTTGGCCAGAAGTAAAAGGGAGCCACTCAGATCAACTCTCCCCTATCCAGGCTCAAAGCAAGCCACAAGGGAGCAGCAGGATTCCAGCTGTATGCTGTAGCTCCACTTGTGCAGTATACCAGGGGCACAAATTTATAGGTTGTACAGAGTTACCTTGTTATATGCGCACACCAAGGAATAAAATTTTGTTGCGGCCTCAAAGGTGTTGCGTGGCGCCGGCTGCCAAGGTAGCGTGGAGAACAACAAGGGATCCAACCAAGAAGTTAGGGACAAGGTAGTGTTGCTGTTGTCCTCCGACCCAGCAACGACACTCAGGATCAGATGCTGGCACTGATATGGCTCTGCTTCCTTTACAGGGCTAACTATTCTCCACGCTGTGCGAGGGCAGCACGGATGAGCGCCGTAGAATGCAGCTGACAAAATGGCGGCCGTTCCCTCGTGGTCTCGG
>WWET01004994.1:8977-19298 GCA_011038615.1 Limnodynastes dumerilii
AGCAGGAGTGATGTGTATTAGATGGGAGGAGCAAGGTAAGGCATGAGGTAGGGGGGTGGGACGTGGATGGGGGGTTAGGGTGGGTATGGGAAAGGCAGGGGAGACTGTTGGAGGAGTGGGTTAGGGTATGGGGTGAGTAGAATGGGTGGGGAGGAATTGAGAGAGGAGGGACAGGGATGCAAAGACAAGGGCCATGACAGTATGAAGGAGGTACTAAGAAGTGGAAAAGGCAGAATAACTGGAGAGAGGTTCTTAAGAAATGAAATGAGTGCAAGATAGTTAAAATCATGAACATCAAATTTAAAGCTATGTGCAGATAAATTTAGTGCAAGGTTAATAGAAGTCCAAAGCAGTCACCAGAAGCAGCATCAGAGAGGTTTATCTTGCACTGTGCAGGAAAATAGGAAAGGATTTCCAGAAGGAGGGCCCATTAAATGCTGGTGTTACTGGTGATTTGTGTGTGTAAAAAACATCGCTGGACAGAAATTGTCCAGATGTTTGCCATTGAAAAGCTAGAAAAAAAAAACCACTTGATTCACTAAAGGCGATTTGAAGAAATCGCCTTTAGTGAGACATGAAATCACCCAACAAAAAAAATTGCAGCCAGAGAGGTGCGATTTCAGTGTGATTTCATGTCCCGGACCTGCAAAAACACATGTCAGTATACTGGTCCTCTACTGTTTCTGACGTCATCTCTTATATAAAACCCTGCCCCCTAGCGACCAAATGGTCATTAGGAGCAGCATCGCAGAAGAAAAGGAGGTGTCCTCTTCGTGGCAACTGGAGAAGACTCCCAAGAACCGGACCAGTGACTTCAAGCAACGGGAGCCCAGACTCCAATCAAGTGCAGAAGATTCATCAAACCCAGCAGCGCTTCCCTAGAGAGATGCCAGCAAACGGTGAGTGCCCCAAACTTTTATTATTTTAAACAACACCCACTGCATACATTACACTTAGATTAGGAGAGATGACCACCGGAGGTAAGTGTACAGATTAGGGAACATTGTTAGTTAGGGAATATTTATTTTTTACATGCCTACTTGGTGTAAGGGGTTAATGTATGTTTGTTGCTGACTGTATTTTTTTTTTTTACGCATACTACACACAGCGCAGCATGGTTAGAAGCCTTACCAAGCTGATGCTGATATTACTACAAGGCTAAGCAATGCTTAGCCTTGTAGTTCTATCAGCACAGCATGGCTAAGGCTTTCAGCCTTGCAGCACTTAGTTTTTTTTAAATCTCCAGCGAGTTGCTGCGATTTTTTTAAGGGCTAATCGCTGTGCTTTTCTATTGGAAATCACCGCGATTCAGCAACTCGTGTGATTTGATTTAAATCGTGGCCAAATCGATTCTTTCTGAATCCCGTGATTTAAACCAAAAAATCACGGGCAAATCAACGATTTGAAATCGCAGCCACTAGGCCCTAAAGCCGCATTTACTTTGCACTTAGAATTATCCACTTGAAATTTATACACTTAAGCAGCCAAACGGCTATGCAGCCTACAATAACCTAATAAATAGAAATGCTATAAGTTAAATCATAGTATGAAGCATTGGGTTGAACTTGCACAGCTTTAAAGTGGGTAATGGTAATTACCTGTGGATGAGAAGAGAAGATGTTGTAAGTTCACAATAGTTGCTTTAGATAAACTTCATATGCAACTGCGGTCTAACTCCTCATTTACTTTCCACTTAAAATTATCCACTTGAAATCTATACACTTAAACAGCCAAATGGCTATGCAGCCTACACTAACCTAATAAAATAAATAAATAAATACATTGACATTGCGTAATATTTTATGTACGCCCTCTGTGTTCTGACTACATTTTACTTTCATGAAAGGAACATTGAATGCTCTAAAGGGCAAGGGACCTGATCCAGAATTAATAAAATGGGCTGACTTACATACGCAATGTATGCAAGATAGCTCTGAACGGGTGATGTGCATGCAAATTCAGGCTCCGCTCGGAATTGGTATAGTACAGGGCATGGATTCACCATAAGCATGTAAGAGTGCTTTTCTCCTGATTGTGGTATTTTGGATCACAAATTGCTTATGTTAACCTCATGGTTGCCGACTTTTGGCAGCTTCCCTCCGAGATATCCCAGAGAGAAGCTAGCGACGAATGCGGGGGGTGGGGCTTAATGATGCGGTTTATGCAAATCGCATCATTAGGCTCCGCCCCTGGCTCACACTGCCCCGTTTTTACTTGCAATAGGGGTCGGGACGGGGCTTGATGCTGCAGATTGCGTCATCAAGTCCCTTCCTGTGCCTAGCTACACTAGTATACTAGTGTTGCTAGGCAGGGGGCATTTGCTGGCTCTCCCGGGATACCGGGAGTACTGCCCGAATTCCGGGAGAGTCGGCAACCCTGGTTAACCTCCACAACAGAGGCCTCGTGCTGACTTTGCTTTTCATTCTGGATCAGGCCCAAGATTTGTGCAATCAATCCTGTATTGTTGATCTTCACTGACAGATAAACATATTTAGATTATTTATACTGCCCAGAATTTTTATCATCTGAATGTAAATGACTCAGTTACATTAGAATTTACATTTACACCAATTACAATGTCACATTATAAAAGGCCTCATATTTGCTTAGAATTGTAGCATGTAATATTATTTGCATCAAGTTTAACTGCAGTATTTAACTGCAGATCAGTGTTTTCTATTACAGAACACAGGATGGACCATGTCTCCTTTTACTCCTGATTACGTCCCAATCTTTATCCCTATCTCTTTTACATAAAAACACTCTTTTATTATTTATTGATCTGTGATATAGCTCATTGATGTTGCTGTTTCTTGTACCCCATTTTCTTCTCTGCTTGTTGGGGTTTTAGAACTTTTGGTCTATTGGTGATGTTTTACTATGAATTTCTTGGCTCAGGTAGTTAATGTCTTTACATTCAGAAAGGACCCTTATATTTATATAGGACTTTACTGATCTTTGAGATTCAAACTAGATTTCATTTTGTGAGAATTCCGGGTTTTTGGTTTTATTTGGAGGCTTATGAGTAAATAGATGTTGAGAAGTTCTCTGAAGTTACACAAACTACAGTGTTTACAGAATTTGGCTGCTTTTCTCTCCACAGGTTTCTGTTTTCTCTATACTGTAAGCTTATGTAGTTTTATTGTCAACTACCACTTATTTACATCTCTCTTTTTTTCCTTCAACCTCTTTTGTCTTGTGGAACTAGATTGCAGGGATTCTAATTAAAGGAATTGCACTCTGAGGTATGGATTAAAATACGTGATTTGGGGCTCCAACACCGCGATGCTGAGCAATTGAATAAAATATGGTTTGGGCGCAATATTAGCATTAACTCTTGCAATAGAATGGCCCTTTTTTAACATTGAGTCCAAACTATATGTGAGGTAGCTCCCAAAAACATACATCGCGGGGAATAGAATTGGGCCCTATTTGTTTTGCCCAGCGATTGTTTTCTTGTTCCAAGACTGATTGGTTCTTGGTAATTGGCAACTGCCTCGTAATAAGACCATGCAAGTGACTCTGATATTGTTAATGACTTTTATATGCACCCATAGAGCCGGATCCAGACCTCTGTATGCATTCTGTACATACAGACGCCTGATATTACGCACGTAAGAGGGAAGTGAACTACTCTGTCATTCCCCTTTTCACGGGCGGACATTGCAGCACTTAGGCTGCCATAGAGCAACCTTAATTCTCAGTTCTTGTGCGGATCAGCAGTCACATGACCGCTGTTACCCACGGAAGTCTCTAAGCCAACATAAGATAAAATCTAAATATCCCCCTACCACCTTGGCATATGGAGGGGATGGCCTGTTCTGTCACCTGGATCTCCTAGCATATGCCTAGCACACGCCAGCAGATATCAGCAGCGTAACATCTAGTGCACACATGTGCAGATGTTACAGTTAGGGTCGGGGTCGGTGGCCCAGTGAGTAGCACCTGTGCCTCCCAGCACTGAGGTCATGAGTTTGATTCCCGGACTAAGCCTTATCTGTTTGTATATTCTCCCCTTGTCTGCATGGGTTTCTTCCCACACTCCTAAAAACATACTGGTAGGTTAATAGACTGCTGACTAATTTAACCCTAATGTGTGTATATGTGTTAAGGACCTTAGTATGTAGCTCCAATAGGGGCTACATACTTACACTTAGACATATATGTGTAAGTCTAATGTTCTCTTTAAAGTGCTGCGGCCATTTTGTGGCACAATCTAAATAAGCTTTAATAATAATAATAATAATAATAATAATAATAATATTAAAAATAATAAGTGATCAACAGCTGATACCTAACACCCTTCAGCCATATATATGTATATTCTACCTTTCTTCACCCCCCCCCCCGCCGCCCCAACCCCCATTCCCAGAAATAATGATACGGACACCTTTATTTGTCCATCTTGAGGTTCAGCACACTGACAGAGCGAAGTTTGTGGGCCAGAGACCGTGGTCACGGTGAAGCTTTCTGGGTGACTGTGGAAGCCTTTGAAGACCAGCAGTGGATGGTGCACTTTCGTATGTCACGTGCGACCTTCAAGTATGTGTTGGACCTCGTTTCCCCTGCATTATCCCGACAGCGCACAAGATTCTGGGTTCCCATCCCACCTTGGAGAAGGCTTGCCATAGTGTTGTGGTGGTATGCTACCCCAGGCAAGTACCGCACCATTGCAAGTATGTTTGGCGTAGGAATATCCACCGTGTGCAAGCTTGTGCGTGAAGCCACAGACATATTACTGGAAGTGCTATACCATCAGTTCATCTGTTTGCCTCACGGTCAGCGTCTGGATGAAACCGTAGCCGGCTTTTTGAGACGTGGTTATCCCCAGTGTGCTGGAGCCATAGACGGTACTCACCTCCCCATCTTAGCTCCGGGACATAACCCTGCGGATTACCATAATCGCAAAGACTGGCATTCTATCATTCTTCAGGCTGTTGTGGACCATAAGTATTGGTAAATGTGTTATGCAATATATGATTTTTTTATGTTTTGCGTATGTGTTTTTGCACATAAATGTAATTTTTCATATCCATTTCCCCCCCCTAGTTTCACCGATGTCTTTATTGGCTGGCCGGGACGTTCCCACGATGCCCCCGTGTTGGCTAATTCAGACCTGTACCATCTGGCTGAGGTAGAAAGAGACGGATACTTGTTTCCAAGAGAGGTAAATTGCCATTTTAATCTTTTTTGAGTGAAATTAACTGCTATTAACACCAAATTTATTTCAGGGTGACGCATGCAGGAAGGCCTCTACTGGTAGTACAATGCAATATGCCTTCTCGCTTGTTATTTACTTTGTAGGTCCTTCAGTTGTTCATTGTGTTGTGTGCCCATTGCAGCAAATGTATGACATGCTGAAATCCTTTATAATGTGCTTACACCCTTTTGTCTTGTTTTGCAGAAGTCCATCTTTGTTGGCGGCATAGAGATCCCTGTGCATATCATTGGAGATGCTGCGAAGATGGCTTATGAAAGGCTACACCCAGCACCATCACCTCTCTCCAGAACAAGTGCGATCTACCCACAGTCTAAGCTCCGCTAGGATGGTGGTGGAGAATGCTTTTGGGCGTTTGAAAAGCAGGTGGCGGCGTTTAATGAAGCGATGTGATATAGACAATCACTTAGTTCCTCACGTAGTCGCTGCCTGTTGTATATTGCACAACATCTGCGAGATTCAGAGGGACCAGTTTTTACCTGAGTGGAACCTTGTGGACTATAATGAACTGGAGACCCCTGAATCTGAGATAAGAGAAGTTGAACGTTCCCACTATAGCGTTGAACTGATTAGATCCACCCTTTCCCAAAACCTTTATTCTCTTGTTTTATTTATAAAAAATAAACCCATGTTTTTGTTGATCAAAAGCCTTTTTATTGACCACTATTATCTTTTTGCATAGCTAATTATTGGCATTAACTAGTGCAAACATATGTAAACAAATAAACAACAAATAGAAGAGAGGCTTTATGCCATGATCTTTCTCAACACAGCATTTTTTAAAGTGCAAAACCTTTGTAGAAAAGTGCAAAAGTTATGTTGTATTAACATATATAAAGTTAACATTTTAAACCACAAAAAAACAGCATAGATGCCTTAATAATTCTTAGGGCACCACAAATGAAAGTGCGATACCTATGGTTTTAAAACATTTAAAACAAACTATAATTCACAATAGGAAATGTCCTGGGAAGGAACATCGGTTGGCTGATTTTGGTGGTGCGGTTGATGGCGCATTCCTGAATAGGATGAAGTATTGTGCTGTACAGCGGGTGGAGGATGAAGGCTAAAGGAGCTTTGGTGTTGCGCTGCAGATGGCGGTTGGTGTTGTGCAGCAGATGGCGGTTGGTGCTGCTCGAAGGAAGCATTTGTGTAATGGCTAGCTGGCGTTGATGCCAAGGGGGGCGGTGCACCACTGAATGGAGGATGATGTGGGGGTAAGGTGCTTTGGCGGTGCGCAGCAGACGGTGGTTGCTGCAGCTTAAATGAAGCATTGCTGTACTGTGCAGCGGATGTGGCAGGCAAGGGGGCCGGAGCACCAGTGAATAAGGAAAATGTGGAACTGTGCTGTTGCGCAGCAGATGGCCGTTGCTGGGATGTAAAGGATGCATTAGAGTAAACTGCGGCAAATGCAGCAGCCAAAGTGGGTGGCGCACCATTGTATGATGGTTGGTGCTGCATACTTGCACCATATTCCTACTGCCATAGGAGTGACCTCTGTGGGCACCGTGGTTTCCCTTAGCATGCTCATTCCAGATGGGCGGCTCAGCTTGGGCATCCCAGGCAGGTGGAGTTGGAGGCTGGGACGGGTTTGCCGGAGCGGGGACATGGTGGCTGCTCTGCACAGACTGAATAATTTTGCGCATGAAAGCCATGTTTGCCTCCCTGTTCTCTCTATTGATGTTGGTAATTTGGTCCAGAAAGGCTTGCTGTAGCTGGCGCTCGTGTGATACCCGGGTGGTAAGGGCTACAGGTTTTTATTAAAATTGATAGTATTAGTGGATTTCAGAGAGGTGTGAGCAATGTAAGAAAACTCAGACTCACTACTAGTTTTAATAAAATAAATTTATTTTGGTTTTAATAAATATTCTTTCTGATGTTTCGTTTTTTTTTAGAATATGCAGAAAACTTTTACTACTTCTCAAAATGCAATAAAAATAATTTTTCAATTTCCTAACAATAGCAATTCTTTCTCTTTACAAATTTTCCTTAATACAATATAAATATTTTTACAAATTAAGCAATATATATTTAGTGACATACAACAAAATTACAGATAAATCACGAAATTACATATAAATCACGTTTAAATTGCATTTAAATTATGTATACGTTACGAATAATCAGAATTGGTAGTCATGGTAACATTACCCTAGACTTCGGTGACATGACAAATATTTAGCAATTCAACATTTATGAATAAATAACTGTATAAAAATAATACTAAAGAACTGTATTTTCTATCTATTAACAATAAATTGATGATTTATTTTACCCTCAAGATCAGTTGCACAATCCTAAAACACTCTACTTTATATTTATGTTAAAGCAAACAAATACATCAGACCATAGACTTATTCATTTATATTTAAAGGTTTTAAATATAACTTTATTTACCCCATTAAATAGGGTGGGGAAGAGTTTCACCAACTAAGTGCATCAAATGCAATTCATGAATTGTCCTCTAAATGCATTTGCATTCCAGTTTGTCCACCTAATTCTCCAGCTGTTCCTCTATCTGTACTCCACACCAGCACCTACAGTACTTCATAACTCACACAGTCCACAGCTTTATCAGTCTCTGCTTTAGTAACTCCTTCAACACCCCGTTTCATCACCTCAGCTGATCTCCTCCTCCAATTCTCTGTTACACTCTGCCTCAGATCTCCTCTACCATTTATCGCCACACACCACAGCTGTTCTCTTCTTCCGATTCTCTGTCACACTGCACCTCAAAATCTCTTCTTTTCCAAACCTGTCACTCTCCGATACCTCCCTCTGTCTGCAGCCCGTCACTACTTTCCGTTTTCTCCTCTGTCTACCCGCTGTCCTCTGCTACTCTTTACTCCAGCTCTCTCGATCTGCCACTTGTTCTTTTTGCTCTTTTTTCTTTCTCCTCTCCTCACCACACAACCAGCTCTGCCTTTAATCTCCACAGCTGCCTGCCTTTAACTTTCCTCTTCAGCTCCGTTCACCGCCACCACCGCTCTTCTCCTTCCCAGTCTCTCCTCACCAACTGCCTTCCCTAACTGTGTCCGTTAACGCTCTCCCCCCAGCTGCCTCGCGCACCACACACCGAAGTCTCCAGAGGCACCACGCGCTGCACAGCGCGCGCCTCTGTTTACTGGCCGTTGCCAAGCAACGGCCCGCAAGCTGATTCGCTCCACTCGCGCTGCTCTGCATCAAGCCTTACTCCAGACTGAAAGTGCAGGGGTGCCACACTCGTGTTCGAAGTAGGACTTCATACAGACCTCCTCCTGCTGCTGCATCGCTCTGTCCATTTTGGACAACTGCTCGAACATGACCGCTGTCATTGCTTTAGTTGCGACCTCCACTCTGTTTCCTTTTTTAGGAACATTAAAAACTGTGGAAAACTATGCATAGTTTGTGGTCAGCACGCTTGGTTAACTTTATGTAATTTTACATATTGCTAATTTAATAACCATGTGCATACATGTGAATCTTTCCCCTTCACCTCTCAAATGTGTCCCTACAGTGGTGTAATTATCCCAACTTTTCTGTATTTTTCTTGTACAATTGTCCCATTCTTTGTATTGTTTCTCTATTGTTTGCTATAAACTTCTAATAAACAAATTAAACAAAAAACTGTAGAAAAAATAATTATTTTTAGTACAGTTACAAAAACAATGTGTTTATATCATTTTGTGGTGCAAGAGCAAAAAGCAGTTTGGCAATCCATTACACTTGAGGCCTTAATTCTCTTGCGTTTGTTGCACTCTGCAACACGTTTGTAATTTATAAAATTTTTACCTTGCTATGTTTATTCATTCTCTATGCTGCTTCTATATTTACTTTTCTTATATATGATTGCTTTTACATTGTAATAATCTTAAAATCTAAAATAGCCCTTAAATTGAACTATTGGACTTTTACGTAATCTGGATTCTACAATGCAATGGAGGACCACTCAAAAGAGAAAACAGAATCCTGGACCTACAAATATTCACAATATGGACATTCAATGACTACATTTGGAACTACATTTAAAGTTTGCAAAACAAACAAAAGATAATTTTTTTAATGGAAATGAACTGACTTACCATTCCCTCGCAATTCAGTAGCTGCTTCCGGATCTTCCTGGGTCGACGACGGATTGGAAGCCACGGTTTTCTGTGTGTGCGGTACAGATGCTTGCATGGATTCACTGGGACTGTGCGCAAATGAACTGTCGTCCACCGAGCTGTCGTCCTCTGCACATGAGGAATCGAGTGGAGTATCCTCAAACAGGTCCGGGGAAGCGGGTCGTGACGGCATGCTGCTACATCTTGCAGTATTCTCTTTAAATGCCACTAAAGATGATGACAAAGCCACAGGCTCGCAGGTGGACGAATTTCCGAAGACACTGTAGCAGAGGTCGTACAGTGGCCAGTTAAGCCGCCCGGATCCACTTTTCTTCTGTGCATCATGGACCTTTGAGAACTGCTTTCTCAGTGCTTTTAGTTTGTTGACCACTTGTTGCTGCATTTTGACAATACCCCTTTTTTCAAATAACTTTGCAATATTCGAATAAATAAGGGCATCTTTTACTGTTCCAGACATCTGCTGCCTTATTTGCTCCTCTCCCCTGATTTGCAGGAGCTCTCTCACCTCTTCAACTTTCCAGTGCGCCATCGTATGAGGAGAACGCCAGGCAACATCTGATGACATCAGAATCCGTGCGCCAGCGCCAAGACAAGTATCCAATCAGGTGCCAGAAAGAAAAACCTGTGTTCAAAAGAACCTTGGACACTTTTAGGCACCTACCCTTCCCGGGTTGAACATGGGAAAAACCCTTCTTTTTTCCCGTGTTCAAGTCCCGGTCTCTTGACCCGGGTCTACCGGAAGTGGTAGTTTCACATCACCACCAAAAGCCCGGGTTTTTGCAAAATGCAGAGTTTTTGGAGGTGATGTGAAAGGGGTATTAGACTTGGGCTGGGAAACGCCACCTTAACTATAATACTGTTTGCAACAGAAGAAATTTGACTCCCCTGGAATCAACATGGTTTTGCCCAGGTGTAATTTTAAATTCTTATTTTCAATCTCTGAATCAGGCGCCAGGTCCATTATTAGTATCTTATCCTGCATCTTTCTGTTGTGTCCTAA
>WWET01004994.1:26555-43259 GCA_011038615.1 Limnodynastes dumerilii
TATACGCCCGCACAGGGGGAGTGTCAGGGTAAGTAAACGCCGATACGCTGTGCTTTAGTAAGCACAGCGCATTGGCGTAGGTCTGGATAAGACCACATGGGCCTGATCCAGAGCTACGGCCGCCGTCGCTAGTACGGCGGCCGTAGCCGAAATGCGCATGCGCCGGGCAGATGTTGGTCGGTGTCGCTACGGCAACGCCCGATCGTGGATCGAGTGTCCGTAGCAGCGCCGTAGGGACGCTGGAAGGGACATCTCCCAGCGTCCCTACGTTCATGTTAGTGTAGGTGGGCGGGGGGAGCTAGTAATGAGGGTGGGAGGGCGGGCTAGGCGGCCATACGCTCCTGTGCGAGCGTATGCCCCCTCCTTACGCCGGCTGAAGTTAGGGTAGCCTTCAGCCGGTGTAAGGAAGGGGCCATACGCCCTCACAAGGGGAGTGCCAGGGGGAGGCAGCGATGTAACGCTGAGCGTTAGCACGCTCAGCGCTACATCGTACCTCTGGATCAGGCCCCTAATGAGTACAGAAGGAGGGGGCACATGACATTCACAGACATTTAAGTCATATAATGTTCTAAAGTTTTTGTTACATTTTTATTCCTGTTAATGGGCGGGTAGTGACTCCTGTACATTGCTTTGTCCAGGGCTTACAATTCTGTTAAGACGGCCCTGGTAGCAATATACAGCACAATAATCCTTGTACAGTTTATTTTTTTATGAAATTTGAGGGTCCTGCTCTTTAACCTTTGCCTTGCTCCCAGTGTCTCCTTGCCTTGCTATCCTGTGTTCTTTCCTACCTCTTCCTGGCCAATTCCTCTGGTTGTGACTAGTATTTCCTCTGTGTGTGTGTGCTCATGCTAGCCCCCATTTGTTCTGTCCATCTTTTTGACATTTGTCAGAACTAGAGCTTCTACTTTTTTTTTCTCCTGCTTTCTGTTTTTTCTGTTCTGCTTTCACTTGCTTGCTTCTCCTCATCTTCATTTCCTTTTTTTACTCTCCGGGTGTTTTCACCGGGGCCACAACCTGCTAGGTGTCCTGCAGTCTAGCATATTCCCACCATCAGGGGCTTTAGTGAAAACTGGGCCCTAGTTAGACTCCATGCCTTGGCTGAAGCATCCGTCCTGCGTAACATTAATTCTGAATGGAAGGAGGTGGAATAACCGTTAACTCTCTTTTTGTTGTAAAATCTCAAATTCCCAAAATCCTATGTTGTATACTCAGAATGGAGTATAAAGAAAGTTTACTCACAGTCAGTTGTTCTATTATTGCTCTGGCCTTAGGATGAAAAATGTGGTTAAAGTAGTAGTCATAGCAGTTGATGTCCCATTTAGTGTTCTTCTGAACATACTACGCTTCTGTTGGCACTCACTCCAGGTAATGCACTGGTCCCGTGACTTTGCGGTTTTCCGGGTAGGTATGGTATGGAAGAAGGGACAAGAAAGGACAGAAGACACTGCTATTAGCCTTGCAAAAGATCTGTGGAAGATTGAATGCGTTGGCTGAGTAACACAATATCAACCAGTGCAGCTGAAACACAGAAGAATTTATTTGGGGGACTTCCAATCGTTGATTTCAACGATTGCGCTATATGAAGACATTTTATCATTGTTTTCAAGACAGTTTGTGAGTACCTTTTATCTGTATTTTAAATTTACTGTTTAATAAAAAATATCCCC
The DNA here is from genome assembly GCA_011038615.1 of Limnodynastes dumerilii. Classification (NCBI taxonomy): domain Eukaryota; kingdom Metazoa; phylum Chordata; class Amphibia; order Anura; family Limnodynastidae; genus Limnodynastes; species Limnodynastes dumerilii. The sequence continues at coordinate 28,226 of WWET01004994.1, forward strand.
ACTATTAGCAGTGTCTTCTGTTCTTTTTTGCTTCTATACCATACCTACCCAGAAAACCTACCCTACCTGACCCCCACAGAACTGACAGCGCCTCAAAGGATGCTTCTTCTTACATCACCTGGAGCAGCCTAGAGGTGACATCTAGCTTAGCAGTGCTACTGTATGTCCTCCTCAATGGGACAGTAAAAGTGCATTTTAAATATTCCAAAGACAATGAGCAAGGAAAGGGAGGTTGATTACATTATCCACCTTGGGACAAATGACTTGGCAGATGCTGGAGTTGTGGCTGTTAACTTGTCTTAAGCAGGTGGTAAATACTGTTAGTTTTTCTGAAGTGCTGCCAGTACACAGATTTGAAGAAGGTAGAATGATGCATGTTAGTGATTTCAATCTGTGGCTTAGGAAGTGGTGTCATGAAGAAGGATTTGGGTTCATAAAACATAGCCATGCCATCTGGCAAAACAGAAACCTGTATAAAAAGGCTAGCACAGATATTCTAAGTGATCAGTTTGAATGCTTTATTAGAAACCATTTAAACTAGGAGAGGTGGGCAGTGATACAAATAATAAAAATAGCTGCTCCCCCAATTAAGAAGTTTTGTGTGGCTAGTCAATAAGGACAGATAGCATAGCCAAAGCAAATAAGGTAAAAGAGGACAGAAAAAAGCAATATAAACATATCTAGCAATAATAATAAACGGAACAATAGGAGATTCATAATGCAACCTCTTACAGAAATGTGTGCAAAAGAGTTTAGGAAATAAAATCACTAAACTAATTGCAATAATGTCAAGGGATAATCTGGATATTGTGGGAATCACAGAATTATGCTGCAATGAAAATCATTACTATGACTTATCTATACCAGGATATAATTTATTTAGAAAGCATAGAGTAGGAAAAATTGTAGGAGGCATATTAATGTATGTAAAGGAAGGGTTAAATTCAACTTTAAGGGGTCCATTTACAAAGGGCGATTTTTTTTAGCAAAATCAAATTGATCGATTTTACAGCGATTTTTTTCATTTAAATCGCGGGATTCACAAAGAATCAATTTTGCCACGATTTAAATTAAATCACGCGAGTTGCAGTGATTTTAAAAGTGCTAAATCGCGGTGATTTTCAATAGCTCACTGAGTTTTTGGCCAATTTTCAGTTTCTGTTATTCACTCAAAGGTAGTCAATTATGCTTCAATGTCATCATTTGTGGGCATCTTTTGCAAGCAATGACTAGCTTGTGTAGACTTAGAGCTAGTTGTGACCACTGATGTGACCAGATGTTACATCATCCGTAATATGACCTCAAAGTCTTGTTGGTTTTTGTCCCCTGGATTCTTCCATAGTTTTTTTGCTGCTGCCTACAGGACTCCTCAGGGCCAACCTGTTGAGCCTCAGTGTAACAGGTTCTTCCAAAAAACCTCTGTTTTACTTTCCAGTGTAGGAGTAGCAGCGTAACAAAATCTGCCATTTTTTTATCCTGTTCCAGTGATGGCAGTACACACTGCCTCTTTGCACAACATAGACATTTTTTTCCTGGTGTGTGGCCCTTTAAATATAACATTCACCAGCCTCAGTTTGGCTATGTAATGGTGGGACATCAGTTTCCAGCCAGTGAGACTACACCAGACAAATTACCTTTCTTAGAGTAGCTCTCTATGCAACACAAAGGGCCTGATTCAATTAGTAATATGCGCCACAATAGATGGGAAAATGTTCGCGGTGCGCATTTTCCCATCTATTACAGTAACTGATTTTTATAGATCCGCGCATAAAAATAAAAAAATAAAAATTTACAGAATTAGCTTTGCACTGCAAAATATGTCTTTCATGCCACCAGGTGCAGACGAGCATGTCCTCCACTTACCCCTCCCGGTCCGCTCCGTCTTCACATGCCAATTACGGCATGTAAACAATACCACGTGGGGTGCCGCAGAAGCTTCGGTTGGATGCGCGCCACACCTCCCTGCATCTCTGCTAGTTACTGGACATTCTCCCATGCTTGGGAGACATCCTATTGGGTAGTGGGGGCTGGAGGGCGGCTGGCCTATCAGGGGCTATATCAGACCCCCTATATCAGACCGGTGCTGGCAGTCTCACAGTGCCGGTTATAGAGTTTGCTTGCCAGTTCTGTGACCTGCTATCTTGTGTGCTTTTGCCTAGTGAACCGATTTTCTGAGTGTCCCAGTATTCCTGCCTTGTACCTTGCTGTGTTTATACAGTATTGCTGCCCCTCTCTCTTGCCGTCTCTGGTGTCGGTTCATCCTTAGCGTGCCCTGCCTTATCCTGTGTGCCTGTTTTTGTTACCCCCTCAGGGATCCCTCCTTGTCCTGTTTGACAGTGCATCCTGTATGTCTCTGTCCAGTCCTTCTGTCTTACCCGTCGCTAGTTCCTGTTTATTGTTCAGTGTCATTCATCACAGTTCAGTCCCTTCTGACTCAGTCTCTTCCTCTTCCACTTCACCTCCATCTTGGTTTTCCTCCTTCCTCTCCCGGGCATTGCTTCCAGGGACCGCGACCTGCTAGGTGTCCTGCTGACCAGCCTATCCCCACCATTAGGTGCTCTAGTGAACACCAGGCCCTAGTTAGACTTCGCACCGTGGTTGCCTCGTCCATACCCTAACAATACGTGCTTGCAAGGCAAATTGAAACAGGCCGTTAGTGCTGTGTTTTTTTATCCCGGCACTTGCAGAGTATTTCTCCACTTCTAAACATGAATAGCTACCTAGTTCCTACAGGTTTTCAAATACTGCTGCTCAATTTCCTTGCTGCACAAGGCCTTGCTCTTTGCACACAGACGTGTTTTACAGTTTTCTCACTGCTCCTTAGTGCGTTTTTCACATTCTCCAGCATATGGCAAAAGAACAGGATTAGATTGCTGTTTCCAAGGTTTATCCCGGTGGAACTTAAGGTTCAGTAAATACTCAGAGTTAAATGACACCACACAAGACAGTTCTTAATAAACTATAGTATTTAATAAAGAATTAAACAACATACATTAATAATACTTAGCTTCGGCTGGTAGTTATCGCTTGATAATGGTCAACAGGTTTTCCAGGGGCCCCTATCTCCAAGCTGGAAAAGGTCAGCGGGTATTTCTGCGCTCAGTAAGGTCAGTTACTTACAAAGCCCGTGTCACTTCTGCATTCAGTCAGGTTAGTTACGTTCAAAGCCCGGGTCACTTCTGCGCTCAGTAAGGTCAGTTACGTACAAAGTCCAGGTCACTTCTTCATTCAATCAGGTCAGGCCATATGCTGGAGAATGTGAGAAACGCACTAAGGAGCAGTGAGAAAACTGTAAAACACGTCTGTGTGCAAAGAGCAAGGCCTTGTGCAGCAAGGAAATTGAGCAGCAGTATTCAAAGCCCGAATCACTCCTGCACTTAGTCAGATCAGATTCATAGCCTGGATCACTCCTGGCCTAAGTCAGATCAGTCCTGTATTACTCCTTAACTTCCGTTGGTATAAAGTAATTGCAAAGACATAAACTTAGTTTATCCTGGTCCCCAAGCAAAATATTCAATCACGGTCAATGGGCAGGATTATATGTTGGGATCGTTACAATGATAGCCAGTATCGGTCAAATAGCAGCTTAAATCACCAAATTAGTAACTGTAATGTTCGATACTATAAAGAAAAATGGAGTACAAAAATTCCTGTATTCCAGACACCTTTAACTAGTGCAAACCTAATAATGGTCACAGAGTCAGCTGAACAATAAACAATACAAATTTTATTCCATAATTATTTAAAACTAGCAAAGGGCGAATATAACACACATGACATAAGCATACTTGACCTCATCTCAATTCAAAAAGTTCCATGTATAGGATCAATCAGGAAACAGCACTGCAACAGACTATATACCTAAGGTTGGGGAGGCTCACCCTAAAAAACAACTGCGCCAGCGGACCGAAATTGAATCGCCCAATATTGCATGCAGGTCAGAATCTGAAGTAAGTATAGATAGATGTCGATTCACAATACCCATGATTTCTTTAGCTTGGTTACAATGATCAGTAATAAATCTAATCTTGGATTCCTCAGGTACCTTGCGCTTTGGGTATACCAGGTGATCCCGATTGGTCTGAAGGGCTAAATGATAAGCCTTGGTTACTGATTTGGGAAAACCCCTGGCTTTTTAATTTCTTTTTAATTAGTCTGCAGGTTTGATCATGGGACCTGATTGGTCCTTCAGAATATTTAAACCTCCCACCTGCTGTATCTAACTACACCTTTGAAAAAGCCCATGAGGTGGGTGAAACGTACGTTGGCTCTTTCCCAGGAGGGATTACAGAGACCTGAACTATGTGTGCACCGGCTGGTCTCCGTTACCTACTCCGTAATTGACTAAGCTACTTGTGATCGTTCTGGCAGACTGCACAGCAATTCTATATGCAGATAGAGAGGGAGGGTAAGATAAGCACCTTTGGTGTGAAGCGTGAGCCGTGAGGCCACTAGTTGTTTTTTAGGGTGAGCCTCCCCCACCTTAGGTATATAGGCTGTTGCAGTGCTGTGGTTATAATTAATATGAACTTGTTTCCTGATTGATCCTATACATGGAACTTTTTGAATTGAAATGAGGTCAAGTATGCTTATGTCATGTGTGTTATATTCGCCCTTTGCTTGTTTTAAATAATTATGGAATAAAATTTGTATTTTTATACATCTGTGACCATTATTAGGTGTGCACTAGTTAAAGGTATCTGGAATACAGGATTTCTGTACTCCGTTTTTCTTTTTAGTTACTTAATTGTATAGTCACCTATAGTCGCACCCTTTTTTTCTGGCAGCATATCTTATATTCTAATATTGGTTGGTGCGACCCTCCCCCCCTTGTGTCTAAATAAAGAACCAGTCTATGTTGAATAGTGGTGCTATTCAGCAGGGAAGCAAATATGTAGATGCCGGTCCCCAAATAAAACCACTCCAAAGATTAAACAAAAAACCCTTACCGGTAAGGTATGCAAGTTAGGCTAAGGGGAGCTCACCCGTTTCACTTCTCTATGTGACTCACCACCGCTTCCTCCTTGGTGTTGCTCCTGGCTGAGAAAGTGTCCTTGCCGATAATTGAGCCAGGTCATTGGAGATTGCTGACGATAACGGGGGTGGTCCTCTGGAGATGCTAAGGTGGGGTATGCGTTTGCTGACACGTTTCACCATTGTGGGCTTCTTCAGGGAGATCCTGAAGTGTGTATAATGGGGCACAGTGGAATGCTAGCACGGCAATCAGTATAAGGGTGCCGGGGACGTAACTGGTGAGAATAAGAGTCTTAACCTCATGCATATGCAGATGTGTCTCTGCTGTCCAGGTATGTCAGAGAGAGCTGGGGGTGTGTACTGCTACTGTGTCTGAATCAAGGAAGCTCTGCAATTGCTCCACATAGTTTCAAAATGTTAAAAGATTACAATTAGAAATGTCTTTTCAAAAATCATTGTAAAAAATCTGAAACAAATAACAGGGATACAAAATAATGACATGTTTATAGGATTCAAAAATGCAATTTGCCACATATATCAGCAACTGATCATTTAAATAGAAATGTGGCCAGATCAAAATTGACATTCAGGCCACTGGGAGAGAGGGTGCCTAATTTATAGATCCATTTACTCTCTACCTTGGAAATAATGAATATAAATGTCCTGATTCAGAGATGGAAAATAAGAGAGGAAAATTACTCCTGGGCAAAACCATGTTGATTTCAGGGAAGTCAAATTTATTGTATTATTTGCATGCAAGGTTAGATCTCTGAATTGCTTGCTGCACACAGATACTGACCAGCTTTACTTTTACACTGTTATTTAGACTTAGGCCAAGAAAGGCCACCTCTCAACTCTATTACTGTTTTCAACAGATGATAGGACTCCCCTGAAATCAACATGGTTTTGCCCAGGAGTAACTTTCCTCTCTTATTTTCAATCTCTGAATTGGTGCCAAAGTTGAGAGGAATGCTATGGGTGGTCATACCATTTTTTACATTACAGGTGTTAAATGTAAAACAATACCCTTAGTAAACAATATGAAAGAAACAAAATTGTACAAAAATCATATAGCAAATAGAAGATTGCATTGCAAATGATAAGTTGCTCTTTTCACTCCTGTCTGGTTATTAGTACTTAGCTACACCAGGGCTGTTTTCCAAAGGTTGTGACCTGCTGAAAGTCCTGGTGCACAAGCTTATCCCTACCAGTGAAGACTAGGCCCCAATTAGACTCCATGCCCTGGGAGCAGCCACGTAACATGTGAATGTGTAATGTTCTCTGTAAAGCGCTGCGAACAATTTGCGGCTCTATATAAATAAGTAATAATAAAATAGCACGTCCACAAAATATATAGAATTACAAATATTTTCTGTCACAGCTACCTACCTCTCAAATAAAATCAGTATAAAATGACTTTATAAAACATATATAAAACCAACAATATTATTGTTAATACTGCAAATGGAATTTCTTTTTTAATTACAAGGAAAACAAAATGGTGAGGGGGAAGTATTTAGCACATATAGGGTCCTAAAGGATAAGAATCAAATTAAATAAAAAGCGAGTTAATAGCAATAATAAATTCCAAATCGTATGATGAAATGGAAAGGTGAATCACAGAATGTAACTTTGTGCATTGTACAACATTTTTATTATTATTATTATTATTATTATTATTATTATTATAGTTTATTTAAAGGTGTCCACAGCGCCATACAAAGAAATCAAAATACAGTACAGACATACAAGGCAGGGATGGACAGCATAGTACATAATAAAATTCAATCTAAATATAAAATATCACAAAAATACAATAAAGTGAAGCAAGCACAGAACGCTAGGCAAAATGAGAGGTGTCAAGCTTGGTATATCAGGGAGGAGGGGATAGAGCACAGTGAGAGATTGAGAGGGAGCCACCAGGTGGGGATGGGGTAAAAAGATGGCAGAGGGGGACAAGAGCGTACGAAGTAAGGGGGAGTGATGGAGGAGCTAACACACTAAGTGGGAGGGATAAACTTACAGAAGACATAAGGAGGGGCAAGGAAGTGGACTGTTGCTGTGAGTGGAGGAGAAGGGAAAGGAAGAAAAAAAAGGGATAGATGTGGGATGCAATGAGGATGTTAAGTGAAAGAGGGGAAGGCTAGCCTGAACAGGTACGTTTTGAGTGAACGCTTAAAGACTGTGGGGGAGAGTCTGACTGAAGAAGGCTGGTCATTCCAGTTCAGAGGTGCAGCACGGGAGAAGTCCTGGATACGGGCTAGAGATGTGGTGATCAGTAAAGAGGTCAGACAGCACTGATTAGCAGAACGGAGAGGGCGGGAAGGGGTGTGCATATTGATGAGAGAAGAGAGGTAGGGAGCAGGGGATGAGGAGATGGCCTTAAAGGTGAGGATAAGGAGTTTAAAGAGAGGTCTGAAGTGGACAGGAAGTCAGTGGAGGATTTGACATAAAGGAGAGGCTGAAGGTAGAGCGGCATGAGAGTAAGATGAGCCTGGAAGCAGCATTGAGTATAGATTGAAGGGGGCAAGATGGGTGAGCGGGAGACCTATGAAGAGGAGGTTACAGTAGTCAAGGCGTGATATGACTAGAGAGTGGATGAGGGTTTTAGTGCTTCATTGGTGAGGAAGGGACGGATGCGTGCAATGTTGCATAGGAGGAAAAAGCAAGAATGAGAGAGGGCACGGATGTGTGATATAAAGGAAAGTGAGGAGTCAAGGATGACACCTAGGCAGCGAACTTGAGGGGATGAAGAAACAGAGGTATCACCAATGGTTATGGTGATGGAGGGGGGAGAGGAAATCCTAGGGGTAGAAAAAACAATAATTTCCGTTTTGTCCATATTCAGCTTAAGGAAGCGTTTGGTGTTAAAGTGTTTAATGAGCGCACGTAGTTTCCTAAGAAGATGAAGGCATGCCACGGCAGTCTCTGGGAGGATTTAAGAAGAGTTTGTGGAGGAAGGGATGGAAAGGAGCCGGGGAGGACAGGGAAGGGGAAAGATCGTTCATATTCTCCTTCTTAAGAAGGAAAATATGAATGGAAAACTAGAGAAGCTATAGGGCAAAAAAGGGGAGGTGGCATAGACGGGAGTTTTGAGTTATGTGCAGATAAATGCATATCCACACATTCTTAAAGCTTTCTTAAGTGTGAATACAGTCCTTATTTTCAAACTCTGAATCTCGTCCATGAGCAGTGGCTAGAATCATATAACAGTCACTGTAGTAATCTGAAGGGTATTACAAATTATCTAAAAAACAAAGTCAAAATTCATAGAATAAAATATATTTACGCTTTAAGAAAATCAATTAAATATATATATATCCAAATACAAGAGACAAGATGAAATATTAATTAATGAATTACTTAATTTATTAAATCATACTCATCTGTCCTTATAAGAACATTTGCTTCTCCAATCCCCATTGCCTCGAGAAAATACCCTGATTGCTATACCATCTCCAGTACCAGTGGCAAACGCAGGATTTTGAAAGGGGGGTTTCCAATGTTTGTAATATGTGTGCAGCACCATAGAAAGGAAATGTCACAAATATAACACAATTAACAAACAGGGTACAAGTTCAAATAAATCAGGAATACCATATAACTACAATGCAAAAATAAAATACAGTACAAAAATATATGGCTTATATTAAGGTTTAGGAATGGTACACCATAAACAGTATATAGTGTACCTTTCCCAGACCCCTAATATACCCAAAGTCAACTTTATACCATATATTTTATCCCAGGCTCATAATTTTATTCCCAGTCTTCTAATATACCCCTCCTATATTATAGTATGTGCAATTACTAGACTCATATACCCCTCCTATATTATAGTATGTGCAATTACTAGACTCATATACCCCTCCTATATTATAGTATGTGCAATTACTAGACTCATATACCCCTCCTATATTATAGTATGTGCAATTACTAGACTCATATACCCCTCCTATATTATAGTATGTGCAATTACTAGACTCATATACCCCTCCTATATTATAGTATGTGCAATTACTAGACTCATATACCCCTCCTATATTATAGTATGTGCAATTACTAGACTCATATACCCCTCCTATATTATAGTATGTGCAATTACTAGACTCATATACCCCTCCTATATTATAGTATGTGCAATTACTAGACTCATATACCCCTCCTATATTATAGTATGTGCAATTACTAGACTCATATACCCCTCCTATATTATAGTATGTGCAATTACTAGACTCATATACCCCTCCTATATTATAGTATGTGCAATTACTAGACTCATATACCCCTCCTATATTATAGTATGTGCAATTACTAGACTCATATACCCCTCCTATATTATAGTATGTGCAATTACTAGACTCATATACCCCTCCTATATTATAGTATGTGCAATTACTAGACTCATATACCCCTCCTATATTATAGTATGTGCAATTACTAGACTCATATACCCCTCCTATATTATAGTATGTGCAATTACTAGACTCATATACCCCTCCTATATTATAGTATGTGCAATTACTAGACTCATATACCCCTCCTATATTATAGTATGTGCAATTACTAGACTCATATACCCCTCCTATATTATAGTATGTGCAATTACTAGACTCATATACCCCTCCTATATTATAGTATGTGCAATTACTAGACTCATATACCCCTCCTATATTATAGTATGTGCAATTACTAGACTCATATACCCCTCCTATATTATAGTATGTGCAATTACTAGACTCATATACCCCTCCTATATTATAGTATGTGCAATTACTAGACTCATATACCCCTCCTATATTATAGTATGTGCAATTACTAGACTCATATACCCCTCCTATATTATAGTATGTGCAATTACTAGACTCATATACCCCTCCTATATTATAGTATGTGCAATTACTAGACTCATATACCCCTCCTATATTATAGTATGTGCAATTACTAGACTCATATACCCCTCCTATATTATAGTATGTGCAATTACTAGACTCATATACCCCTCCTATATTATAGTATGTGCAATTACTAGACTCATATACCCCTCCTATATTATAGTATGTGCAATTACTAGACTCATATACCCCTCCTATATTATAGTATGTGCAATTACTAGACTCATATACCCCTCCTATATTATAGTATGTGCAATTACTAGACTCATATACCCCTCCTATATTATAGTATGTGCAATTACTAGACTCATATACCCCTCCTATATTATAGTATGTGCAATTACTAGACTCATATACCCCTCCTATATTATAGTATGTGCAATTACTAGACTCATATACCCCTCCTATATTATAGTATGTGCAATTACTAGACTCATATACCCCTCCTATATTATAGTATGTGCAATTACTAGACTCATATACCCCTCCTATATTATAGTATGTGCAATTACTAGACTCATATACCCCTCCTATATTATAGTATGTGCAATTACTAGACTCATATACCCCTCCTATATTATAGTATGTGCAATTACTAGACTCATATACCCCTCCTATATTATAGTATGTGCAATTACTAGACTCATATACCCCTCCTATATTATAGTATGTGCAATTACTAGACTCATATACCCCTCCTATATTATAGTATGTGCAATTACTAGACTCATATACCCCTCCTATATTATAGTATGTGCAATTACTAGACTCATATACCCCACAGAGGGGTGGGGCTTGTATGCCGAGACCTGACCAGGTGCTGTAATCTTATTGATTAAGCACTGAATGAACAGGGAGGGGAGGCGGATCAGCACTGGGCTGTACAGGCTGTCTCTGATGCTGCTGTTCCGCAGTTTCACACAGCCTGCAGTCCGGTGCACTGACAAAATGCGCAGAATCTGAAGTTGGCGCAGAATCTGTGCTGCGGCCAGTGTAGTTTTTTTTTTTAACATGGTTTGTGAGGGGGTTTCTGGGCAACTGGAAACCCCCCCTGTGTGCGCCACTGAGTACACATGCTGCTTTTCCCTTGATCGGATATTGATTGAAATTAATGTTAATATTTCCTGTATTTAGTACTTTATTTAGTTATTAAAATTTATATTTTTATTTTTGGAATACATTGTTTTTCTCTTTTATTTAATTTAATTTTATTAACAGGTTTTTATATAGCGCCAACAGATTACATAGAACTTTACAATTTTAACACTCAGTATAAACATTATTGGGTAATAACAAGAGGGCCCTACTCACAAACTTACACACTATAGGACTGTGGGTTTGATACAAGTGTTCTATATGATCCAGCCACACAGCAGCGTTAATAAAAGAGATGAGGGAATTTTAGAATAGAAAGAGAGAGTGTGCGGGTTTGTGTTAATAATGTAAAAGAAAGGAAAAAGTGGTTGTTAATATGGCAAATAAAGCTTAGGAAGGTTGAAGAATTTGATAAGTTTGTCTGAAGAGATGAGTTTTAAGCGAGTGCTTGAAAATTTGTAGAGTAGTGGATAGTCTTAATGGGCAAGAAAGGTTGTTCCAGAGAGTGGGTACAGCCCAGGAGAAGTCCTGAAATTAGGAATCAGAGCATTTATGAAGTGCAGAAGAGACTTGCAAATCTTGTGATGATCTCAGAGAACGAGCTGGGATATATCTTAAGACAAGGGAGGATATGTGTGCAGGTGCAGTCTTGATTATGGCTTATGTTGTTTATGGTTTATGTTTATCTTTTTCCTTTCTCCCTTACTGTTGAGGATATCATTCCTGAGAGGGGATCCCCTCAAGAAGGCTTTTAGTTCTGAACTACTCATTGATTAGGAGGTTGAAAGGATTTTTTAAATTACAGTATAAGCCATTTTCGATTTATGCTCCAGATCAGGGGTTCTCAATCCCATCCTCAAGTACCACTAACGGTCCATGTAGGTCTCCCTGAAAACAGTTATGAGCACAACTCCAGCAAGGAAAATGAAAAATTTGGACCGTTAGTGGACAGGGTTGAGAACCCCTGCTCCAGATAGAAAAAACTTTTACTACTTCATTCATTTGGTTAATTGTTGCTCAGTGCCACCTACTGTCCTTCTACTAATAGTGAGTTTATGAATGCTTTCTCATTTTGCATGGTAATTACACAATATATAGTAGTTTTATTCAGATTTTGTCAGTATATTACTTTATAAACTGTGTATTGTTAATATTTCTTTTTCCCATAGACATTACACAATTTAGGTCAGACAGACAAAACAATACAGTGAAAACCTTTTTGAAATTAATACAAATTATTATAAAGAGTGTTCAAGTTATTTATGGTTCTGACCCTGTGTGTCTCCCGTCCTCCTTTCTGTCCCTGTATGTCTCTAGTCCTCTTCTTGTGCCCCTGCATCTCTGCAGTCCCCTTCTGTGACCCTGTATTCCTTCAGTCCTTCTTTCTGTCCCTGTATCTCTTTAGTTACACTTTTTCTTGCTATATGGATATAACTGGATATGGGGTGCTTGTGCCAAGTGTACTAGGCAATAGTTTCAGTGTAGGATATTTACAATTTCTCACCACGTAGATACATAGCAAGCCATGTTAATCCCTCATTGTTGAAGATAAAGCGCTAAAAACTGTTGCCATATATAATAGGTGTAGTTAGCATATCAACGCAAGGCTGTTGTACTGTGCATGTGCACTAGTCGGTGCCACTGAGCAGACTATAAGTCATTCCTTCAATTGCAATTTCTACTGTTGCTACGTCAATGTGTTATTGCCTTGGTGTGAGAAAACTTACCTTTTATTGTGAAACCTGATACCACTGTTATCATCAACTGCTATATCTCCTGTACATTATATCCTGAGATCATATGTAATTGTACTATCTGTGAATGCTGTTATCCTGACTACAGAAACTATTGTTTCTGTTTTATTAATAAACCAGTTATTGATTAAACTCTTTCTCACTTATTATTGTTGATTATCCTCCAGCTGTTGTTGCTATTCAGCTATTAGCATAACTACAACCTCACTCCTTTACTCATCAGATAAGACGCAATAACACCTTTATCTCAGCACCTCAACCGGTATACAACCAAGTATGGTTGTATTTATACTATCTGCAATGACTGGATTTTGTTACTATTAAGTGATGTTCCAACAGTTCCATAGCTAATGATGAAGTAACTTGTGTTGCATTTAAAGAGAGCATAAATAATAAATAGTTAGATTGTGGTATGAATTACAATTTTATGGAGTTATGTGTCTTGATATTGGACCCAGGATATAGGATACAATTCCTGAAAGTAACAGAACACAGCAACAGCTGGGTCAGTGAAATACAAATACAGGCTTGTACAACCTGCAGAGATGTAACAGATACTTCAAATAAACCCATCTGACAATTAAACATATCTGATTAAGATAGGCACCAGTATGTACATGTAGCAGATCTATCCAACTGCCACCAAGCCTCTCTTCACCTCAGTTACTGTAGGTGATGATAGTGAGAGCCAGTGATGCAAGATTAATTTATGGGCCAAAGTAACCACTGTAGTTAATTAAGGGTGAACCTTAATCTTTTTTTCTGGGTGGCAATAATAAATCTTACACATTAAAATTATTGAATGACTATTTAAGGAAATTTTCAGAGTTGAATTAATGTAGTTTAAAAGCTTTTACCAAAATCTTTTCGCTTTGATACAAGTCCAAAAATTATGAAATAGAGAAACCCTTCTCATCTCTGCTCTATTTAAGAATTTTATGTGGACTTCATGAAGCTTGACTGACTTCAACTATTTTAAAGTCAGAGAATGATACTTGAGCAACATTTCCTGACTGCCCAAGGATGGTATATCCCTTTTCCACTGCTCATTTGCAGTACTACACAAAATAGAGACTTCCGCCTTAAGAAGATCCCCATATTGATATCTCAGCCTATACCTCTTACATTTCAGAATAGATAACAATAGATAACAATTCATCGGAGAAAGGCCATAGTGCTCTGTTCTGATTAAGGGTAATTATTAAATGTATTGGAAAGATTGACAAAGACATATTTGATTGAAGGTATGCCCTTATTCCTCCACAACACAAAACACTCATTCAGTCAGTCAAATGGTAAAATATTTCATAAACAGATGGAGGCGACCTAAAAGCCTATTAATATAAACCAACGTATTATGGGTACTAGCAAAAAGGATATTGGATTTAATATCTGAAGGAATCATTGCAACTAGTAGCTAGGGCAGGGCATCTGGAGAATAAGAGTAAAAGAGATTATATTCAATCTCTGTAATAGTGAATATATTTTGGTATAGAAGCCAGCCTGTAGCATAACAAAATTGGGCAGATAAACCAGGGATTAGATCTGGGAAACCTATTCTACCCTGATAATTAGTATTTTGAGTATTTTAAATGCAGGGGTTTTTTTTTTTACCTCTCCAAGCTGTAAGCATTAAAAGGAATATAACAGTTTTGGTAAAAAAAAAAAAAGGATTTAATCACCACATTTCTGCCTAATAGGGAAATATTAAGATTTCTCCAATTATGTGTTCTCCTCTGCGAGAAAGGCTGGAAGAAAATGACCCTTTCCAAAAAGAGCTGTGCTCAGCCGTGACCCGCACGCACACCACACATATGTCACCTTACCCTGCACATCATAACCACACATACACCCCCTTACATTATACCCTACACATACACGCCCTTACACAACACCCCACACATATACCCCTGTATACTACACATCATAATCACACATACACCTAGGATACAGTGATCATCAAGCAGTATGGTTTAGTATAATGACTGAGAGAGACACGTACCACACAAAGACAAGGGTGTTACACTCCGTTAACTTGTCTGTATTTCTGTTCTGTTATTTTACTGTTCTATTCATTTTATGCCTGCCTATTTTATTTCTATGTATCTGCCATTGCTAGCTGTGCAGCTAGCTGCACATTCCCAGCTGCAGCTATTAGCTCTGGAGGTGTGTCAGGCCCTCCTCACTGATTGGAGGAGGGTTCTTTAAATAGCTGCTGCTGGGATCTGCACACCGTCGGTTATAGCGTCTGGTCCTTGCTTTATGCTCGCTGACATCATGTGCCTGATAAGTGCTTTTTGCTCTTGCTACCCTGTT
>WWET01004994.1:43817-56003 GCA_011038615.1 Limnodynastes dumerilii
ACTTCTCCAGTGTGTGTTTGCTGTGTGTGTATCCAGCCTGCGAGTACCATCTAGCAGTGTATTTAGTCACCAGCCTTGTATGTCACTGTGTTATTATTCTCCAGTGTGTTAGCTGTGTGTATCGTTAGAGCATTGCTCCGCTGTTATAACATCTTGCAGTGTGTTTGGTAGTTTACCATCTTGCTACCACTCAGTACTTACCATCTGTACTTTTCTCTGTATTGCTGGGACCTGTAGTGCACATTGCACTAATCTCAGTATTTGTACTATATCTGTTGTATTTCCCTGGGTGTATTACTTACCTCTGTGCTCACCTATTTGGAAGTTCAGATATTTTTATATGCTGCTTACTATTGAGAGAATTCAGTACTTGACCAATAAACCTGTTTGCCTTACTTTATATCTGGTCTTGTGTGTACTGTATGTGAGGGTTCCGGAGAGTACCTGGGTTCCAGTCAGCACACCACGCTGCGGTTCCCCACTGTGGGTGCAATCCCCAGTGGCCAATCGTAAGAAAGGGTATAAGTGATTCTTTGGCAGAGTGGAGGCATGAAAGAAGCTCTGGAACAGTGGAGAAACCTAAAAAGTTCATTATTAACAGCAACAGACCTTTGCATCAAAAAGGTTAGGAGAAACCTCTGAAAAAGAAAGCAAATGTGATTTACAAAAGAGGTAGCAAGTATAATGAAAACAAAAAAAAAATGGCCTTTAGGAATTATAATCAAACTCAGAATAAGGGAGGATAATCTTGCAAAGCAAAAGGGGGTTACAGAGGTTATCAGGGCAGCAAAGGAACAAACTGAGGAAAAACTATCCAACTTGGTACAAATAAGGGGTCAAAATATTTTAGGTATATAAACGAAAGGCGAAAAACTAAAGAGGGTGTAGTAAGGCTCAAAACGGAGAGTGGGAGTCCTTTTGAGGGTGATAAGGCTCACTCAGATCAACTTTAATATTTTTGTTTAATATTTACAAAAGAAAAAGAGGGGAAGGGACCACTTTAGGCACACTATTGATACAAAGGAGGCAATTACTACAACTTTAACTGAGAAGCAGGTTTTAAAAATAACTTTCAAAATTGAAAGTGGACAAATCAGTTGGGCCAGATGGAATACTAAAAGGGATTCTAGCAAAAACATTAACTGAATTATTAAACCATTCATTAATAACAGGAGTGATTTCAGAGGACTGGGAAATAGCAAATGAAGTCCCTCTGCATAAAAGTGGAAGTCAATCAGTAGTAGGGAATTTGATGGAAACACTGTTAAAGGAACAAATTGTACAATATATTAAACACAGTAATTTACATGATCCCAAGCAGCATGGATTTACTGGGGGGAGATCATATCAAACAATTGAATTTTTCAACTGGGTATCTAAAGTATTAGATAACGGGGGGCTGTAGACTTTTGCAGACTATTGAATAAGCTGGAAACTCTGTGACTGGACTTAAACATAGTTGCATGGATACGATTGTTACATGCTGCAGTATGGCAGCAGCGTGTAATGTTGTCATTGTTCTGTAGCAGGGTACTCCGGTCTATGTTTCCCCTGCGGCATTCCCCGGTCCATGTTTCCCTGCAGCATTCCTTTTTGTTAGGGATCCTAGCTGATTACATTGCAGCTGGGATGCCCTAGCTGAGGATTTGGCAGTGATATCCGTTCTTATCCTGTGATTCTGAGTGCTTCCTCTCCATCTTGTTGATTGTACCCTTTTCCTGTACCTTTCTGCCTTCTGCATGTGTGAGCTGAGTAAGTGCCCTTGTTTGTTTGGGTGTGGGTCCCCGGTTATGTGCTCTCTTGTAGTTTGCTCCATTTTGTGCTGCAGTCTGCACTGCTCTGATTACCACCACATGTCAGTTTATCCAGTCTGCCCGTTAGTACTTCTGTTCCTCTGTGTACTTTGCTTTTGGTGCTTTCCTCCTGCACCATTCTGTTTATGAGTCTGCCTCTACTCATATCAACCTGTACTTACATTATCTGCTCACCTGCATGCAAGCTTGCCTGGCCAATACATTGCAGTCTTTGTGCTTACCTTGCTTACTCAGCTGCATGCCACCTTGCCTGGCCAATACAGTGCAGTCTCTGTAACTTACCTTGTCTACTCATCTGCATGCCAGCTTGCCTGGTAATTGCAGTGCAGTATCTATGCTTACCTTGTCTACTCACCTGCATGCCAGCTTGCCTTGTCAATACAGTGCAGTATCTGTGCTTACCTTGTCTACTCACCTGCATGCCAGCTTGCCTGGTCAATACAGTGCAGTATCTATGCTTACCTTGTCTACTCACCTACATGCCAGCTTTCCTGGTCAAGGGGCTGCCTAAACTGGTCAAATGATCCACTTATTTGACTAGTAGTGGATAACAATGGTAATTCCTTATAGAATTGTCAAACTTGTTTATGAGCAAGTGGGAACAAGAGTACATCTGGAGCCACCCCCAGTTTAGCGCAAACTTGGTCCTATGGAAGCGCTTTATTAATGATGTATTTTTCATTTGGGATGGGCCCACTGACACCTTAGAACAGTTCAAAACACACCTCAATAACAACAACCGGAACCTTGAGTTCACTACCAACACCAGTAAGAACTCAGTCACATTCCTAGATTTAGACATCTATATTCAAAACGGACACCTCATGACCAAAACACACTTTAAGCCAGTTGACTGTAATAGCTATATCTTAGCCACGAGCAGTCACAACCACAACTGGCTTGCCAATATACCCAAAGGCCAGTTCACCAGACTCCGTAGGAACTGTACGGATGTTGACACATTTATAGAACAAGGACCAAAACTTGAGAGATATTTTCTTGAAAAGAAATATGACAAAAACAGGGTTAGCAGTGCCTTCAAGGAAATCCAGAATTCAGAATGGGAGGAACTTCTAAAATATAAAGACAAAAAGGACGCTGAAAGCAAGACAGTGGCTCCCTTCATTTCACAATACTCAAGCTTCGCCCCAACATTACGTGAAATAATAGGGAGGCATTGGCACATACTACTCAATGATGACTCACTGAGGGATATCCTGTCCGACAAACCACAAATAGTCTTTAAAAGAGCACCTAACCTAAAACAAAAACTAGTACACAACACAATTAAGGGCAGTACATCACCAAAAAAGACATCTTGGTTGGGAGGAACAAAAGGATTCTTCCACTGTAACAAATGCACTGCGTGCAGGAGGACAAATGTGACAAGCACCAAACCAACTACCCGGTTCTCTGATGCACAAAATAAAAACATTTTCAACATCAAGGACAAAATTACATGTGACAGCAAGAATGTCATATACATGATTACTTGCCCCTGTGGTCTCAAATACATAGGGAGAACATGCAGGGAACTTAGGGTTAGAGTAGGTGAGCATATCAGAAATATTAAGGCTGGCAAAGAAACCCACAGTTTATCAGAACTTTATAGGGTGAAACACAATAAAGATCCCTCGTCACTGCAGTTTATAGGAATACAACAGGTAAAGCATAGTTGGTGACAAACAACGAGCACTAAACCAAGTGGAGAGCAAATGGATTTTTGATCTAGGAACTCTACAACCAGGTGGGCTCAACATAGACTTCGAGCTGGCAGCCTTCCTATAGGAATGCCTAGCCTCATCCACCACAGGGTATCAAACACACCCAGATGAAAATGTATCTCCCTCAGCCTCAATCGAACACAGACTCCATGCGTCACCTGCCACACCCAGCTCACTAAATCTCCCACTCACATTCCAGCCGCATCAGAACTAACCCCAATCTCTGAAATATCTGGCACATAAACACCTTGAGGAAGTTAACCCAATATCCTCACAACTGGGAAAGTGCATTAAATCCCTTTAAGTCTGACCCGAACCTCCAGCACACTGCTATCAGTAGAAAAACAGCATTGCACAAATATGCATTATGGAACATACCACACAACATAGAAATATTAGATCTAAAATGGTTCTTGTTCTCTACGCAGCCTCCTTTTTCTATTAACTCAGAGATGAATGTGTATCATCACCACTACCATTTCTATGTTTCTGTGTCAACATCTACCCTTTATCATAATCGTTAGCTGTGTATTTGTATGCATGAATTCAATCCTGATTCTAATTTCCAACCTGCAACAGTGCACTACAACTGCACCACAGGATGTTATCACCACCATCCAATCAACATGTAGAATAGCCGGTAACATTGCCGGTAACCTAATCCTTAAAACTTTGTATTGAAAACATCCACATCGTAACCCACAGTGACTCATCATCATTGAATACCTAAAAATGTGATTACATTAAACATAATGCATAGCGCAGAATAATCACAGAGACATATAATGATTTTATTATTGTTGAAAACACCAGGCACACTTCAACCAATGGCATCAGAAGGTGGATTATTTAAATCTGACCCAAATCTATACATGTAATGACCCTGAGGAAGTTGGCTTGGCCGACGAAAAGTGTTGGTCCAGTACCTGCATATTGCCACATTTTATTGTAACAAGCGCTACTTGGACATTTATAGATGTCCGCAACTCTTGTGAGTAATTTGTACTATTTTAACTGAATCATTCACTGCTGAATAAACATATTGCACTAGATAGTTTTTCTTCTGTCTCATTAACTCCCTGCAAACTGCTGCACCACCGCTAAAACCCCTTGGACTGAGGAATGAGGTTAGTTGGACCGGACGGACGCAGCCGAAAGGGAGAAACAACAGAGCGGGAAAACAGCTGACGTTGCTAGGTTACAGAACAAACAAACAACCGGGACAGAGAGGATTGCATAGCGCCCTGCACAGAACATCGCCAGCTTGCTGAAAGGTCTTTTGAGACACCGCAACGAACTGTGAGCCACATAAACTTTATCCTATTGACTGATACAGACATTGCAGAAGCATTACCCCTCTAGCAGCACGCAAGCATGCACTGAGTGTATGTATTGAATATAGTGGACGATTCAACTACCAACATTTATTTGTATACTGCACACTACTACAGTTTGCTTTCTACACTATGGGCTCCATTTACTTTTGCAATTTTCGGGTGATAATGGGTGTTTTAACACTAAAACGCTTATTATCACCTGAAAATAAACATTTTAAAAGTTACTAAAGTGCATTCGCCATGGAAATCTGCTATTTCCATGGCGATGCACAAACACTTCATAAGGCTTCGGCGGCCCGTTGATCTAAACGGGTGCCGAAGCCTTATTACAAGTTACTATCCCTCACTGCCGAAATTCTGATTCGGCAGTGAAGGAAAAAATAACGCCATCTGAGGATGGCGTTATTGACTTCATGCCAGCAATCTCCCCATATTCCCCCCTTTTCCTCCCCCTAATAGCCGTTATTAGGGGGAGGAAAAGCGGGGTATGTGTGGGGAGACCGCTGGTATCAAGTAGGATGCGGTCATTATAAATAAAAAAAACTGTTTCCATGGCGATGCACAAACACTTCGTATAGATTCGCTGGCCCGTTGATCTTAACGGGTGCCAGCAGTAACTACAAGTTACTATCCCTCACTGCCGAAATTCTGATTCGGCAGTGAAGGAAAAAATAACGCCATCTGAGGATGGCGTTATAGACTTCATCCCAGCAATCTCCCCATATTCCCCCCCTTTCCTCCCCCTAATAGCCGTTATTAGGGGGAGGAAAAGCGGGGTATGTGTGGGGAGACCGCTGGAATGACGGTGGATGCAACCATGTAAAAATAAAAAATAAAAAAAAAAATGTGTTTTTTTTTTAAACTTCTAAAAATAAAAAAAACATTAAAATCTGTTTAAAAAAGACAAAACTTACCTGTCCGGCAGATGCGTCCGACTTAGAAGACTCCGGCCCAGATATGAAGACCCTGCGCATGCGCAGTGGGTTTTCATATTTTGGCTGAAATTTTCTTAATGCCGCTGTGAAGTCTCTGCGCATGTCATTCGATATGATGTGCCTGCAAGTGCCTGCGCTGCGGGCAGAGCACTTCGAGGGACCTCGGCGGAGGGCTGAGTATTTGTAAATTTTAAAGGGGAAGCTGCCAGGCTCGCCGCGAACACAGACGAGCCTGGTGCAGCTTCCCTTCGGGGCACATTTTTTTTTTCTAAATATAGCCCTATATAACTATCATATTACCAATATAATACAGTGGGGGTGGGATCACAAAACTAGTGAGCGCCAGAACAAATCAATTCTATAAGGAATTACCATTGTAGTGCAGTATCTGTGCTTACTTTGTCTACTCACCTGCATGCCAGCTTGAATGGTCAATACAGTGCAGTATTTGTGCTTACAAGAAAGAAAAAAAAGAAGGGGGAATAACTCCTACTAACGTGTCCGATGACACATAAGTGGATATTAGGGTTGTTTAATAGTGCACACCTCCTATCTAGAAAATAGTCAGTTGCAAACAAAACAATTAAAAATGTATCTTTATTAATACACTTAAAAAACAATTACATACTGTCTAAATAGATAGGTGAAATATATGACCAAATAACAATGCTTATCATAGCAGCAAAAGTGTATAGCAAAAAAACAGTAATACGTTTCAGAATATTAGCAATATATACACAGCATTACAACGTATCCATGCATAAAAGCAAACCTTGAGGCAAGCAACAAACACCCTATCTAATATCTGGAGAGCTGACCCGATAATGTCTAGCAGCTTGGCTGTAATTGAGTGGTCTCTTGCATCTGTATTCCCTATTTATCTAGTCTTCTCCCTGGCTTGTCTGTGTGATTCTTGGTAGTGGCCTCCTACTCTCTCTGTCCCTTTCTCTGTGGGTTAGTCTCTTAACAACGATCTTGATTGCAGAATAAACAGAGGTTTTTAGTACATTTTTGTTCAATATTCTCAAAAGAAAGAGGGGGAAGAGACCCCTTTTAAGTATGCAGACTGTTGATACAAAGGAGGCAATTATTACAACTTTGGGGGTGGTAAGGTAACCAGTGGAGTTCCACTGTGGTCTGTACTTGGAACAAGGCTATTTAAGATCTTTATTGGTGATATTGCCTGGTGTATCAAGGGGAAAATATGCCTTTTTGCCGATGAGAAGCTATGATCTTGGTTAAAGGATAGACAACAGAAGAATGGAATCACTGCTGGGGATGGTAAGGTAACCAAAGGCGTACCCCAGGGTTCTGTTCTTAGACCAGTGCTATTTAATATCTTTATTGGTGATATTGCCTGGTGTATCAATGGGAAAATATGTCTTTTTGCAGATAACACAAAAATATGTAACAGGGTAGATACATCAAAGTCCAGATTTACTAAGCTGCGGGTTTGGAAAAATTGAGATGTTGCTCATAGCAACCATTCAGATGCTTGCTGACATTCTCTAGTACGTAATAAAAAAGTCAGAGCTAGAGTATTTTCACTTTTCTAAACCTGCAGCTTAGTAAATCTGGCCCCAGGAGGTGTACACAAATGGGGTAAATAACTAAAATCATCTAGCGCAATGTCCTACAGAATAAAATGAATATACACAATATATTAATATGAAACCACAAAAGACTAATTAAAAAGTACAATTAATGAACATTCACTATACTAAAAAAAAATTAAAAATAGTGTGCAGGATGTCTAGGGGAGAGGGTATTGAATTAATTGTCTCAATCTTCTGTAGTCTCTTCCATGTAATAGAGATCAGAAAAGAAAAAACATTGGTGCAGTGTGTTATATAAAAATGTATTTATAAGAACATCACATACACTTAAAAACTTAAATACATCACAATCCCAGCCCATATATCATCACTCCCGCATACCAGATATCCTGGATGGAATAAGGAATAAACTAAATAATTGGAATATATAGTGGGGATGTCCGTGCTGCGACACGTTATCAAAGTACATTTCGTCTTCAAAAAATTTCCTTACGTGTCCAATGTGGTTGTTCAGTCACTCTGTGTGGTCCTCCTGAAAGGTTCAAAGTTCTCTTAATTCTTTATTCCTCCTTTCTTAGCCGATGCTCTTCTCCTTCCTTCTCCCCTCCAAATTCGTTGTTCCCCAAAAAGAGAAAGAAGAACAATCCTTGCGCAATATCGTTTTATACTGTAGGCCAATGTAGATCCACAATATTGGTACTCACATTTTCTGTGTCTTGGTAGATAAGCCCATCAATTTATCTTTCCTTGATCTACTTTCCACAGGTCCCCGTGATCGTCTCCTCCAGACCCCTTGTCTCTTCTCCAAGTCAGAAAACAGGGAAACAGAGAAGCAAAAAGGATCCTTGTGTAATATAGTCACAGCAGGTAGGTATTATTCTCCACCAATTTTATACTCACACTCTGTATTCTTGAATTCAAGCGTGTAATGTTACTAGTCTTATTTTATGTCTCTTCACCCCGGGCACAGGATAATCTGAACATCCTTTCCTTTTAGTGCAGTCAAGAACAGAAAAGGGAGAAGGAGCCTTGCGTAATCTAGTTATGGTAGGTAAGTGTCTCACTATACCAATTGCATGCTCACACTTTGTGTTCTTGATTTAAAGCATGTAGTATAATTTCTTCCTTGTGTTTCTGTCTCTCTAGTGTTGTATCATCACCTATACAGACTAGCACCGGACCGCTCTCCTCATACAGGCTCCCAAGAGTAATTTCAAAACAGCTGTGCCTTCTTCCACGTCCCTCTGCTTAGAGAAGTGTACCTCTCCACTTCCGCTATTTCACGGTGTCCATGATGTACTTATAAAAAACTCTCCTCACAGAAATAAAGAGGCTCCCGTCTCCAAGAAAAAAAAATTCTATGCTGTTTTTATTTCCAACACTTTTCACAATAAACGTCTTCACAACAAATGTCTTCACAATAAAAACAATAGACAAGGAAGCAATTATACTACATGCTTTAATTCAAGAACACAAAGTGTGAGTATGCAATTGGTATAGTGAGACACTTACCTATCATAACTATATTATGCAAAGATCCTTCTCCCTTTTCTGTTCTTGATTGACATACGAGGAAAGGAGGTTCAGATAATCCTGTGCTCAGGGTGGAGAGAAATGAAATAAGACTAGTAACATTACATGCTTGAATTCAAGAATACAGAGTGTGAGTATAAAATTGGTGGAGAATAATAACTAATTAATGTGACTATATTACACAAGGATCCTTTTTGCTTCTCTGTTTCCCTGTTTTCCGACTTGGAGAAGAGACGAGGGGTCTGGAGGAGACGATCACGGGGATCTGTGGAAAGTAGATCAAGGAAAGATAAATTGATGGGCTTATCTACCAAGACACAGAAAATGTGAGTACCAATATTGTGGATCTACATTGGCCTACAGTATAAAACGATATTACGCAAGGATCGTTCTTTCTTTCTCTTTTTTGGGGAACAACGAATTTGGAGGGGAGAAGGAAGGAGAAGAGAATCGAAAGTAGGAATAAAGAATTAAGTGAACTTTGAACCTTTCAGGAGAACCACACAGAGTGACTGAACAACCACATTGGAAACGTAAGGACATTTTTTGAAGACGAAAGATACTTTGATAACGTGTCCCAGCACGGACATCCCAACTACATACTCCAATTATTGACATAGTCTGCTCTTCTGCTCTTTTTTAAAGAACTGGTTTTGCATATTGTGGGGTGTTGTTAGGTGTACATTCCCAGTGGTGGGGGAACCGCAGCAGGGCGGAAGCGCGGATCCACAGCTCTATCTTTTCTAAGGAATAGACTCAGTCCCCCCTCAAAATCGGCCCAGGTTTCCAATGTAGATCACAAGAGATGCAGAAATCTAAAGTCTGGCAGCAGAGTGGTCAACTTGGTATGCTCACCTCTTACGTGTTTTGAGCCAATCGTGGTAAGATCTCCTACTTCTCCCCTGTTTATATGCTGCCTGCTCACATGTCTGCCGGTCAGCTCACATGTAAATTGATTAATGAGAGTATACACCATCTTGTACCTTATAACAATCTTCTTTTCATTCACATTTACAACATAAAAACATTAAATTCTTTGTACATTTTTATACAATCGATTTAAATAATTCCAATCATTATACATTTAAAATAAAACGATTGTAACGCTAGATGTATTTTTTTTCGTAATCCCTAATTACTTATATACACATTATAGTGACGGGTTCAGTGCATTCTCTAAATAGAGAGAAAGTTTCATGTTTCTAAATAGATTTATCCAATTAACGGAGATATATAAAAAAAATTAGAAGGTGGTTGGAGAATAATATACAAACTTTAATGATTATGTGTAAATCAAGATTACATCCTCTGATTCTTCATAAACTACTGCCTCTAAATCCTTCCGCTAAGGATTAGTATTTAAGTGGTTATTTTTAAAAAAACAAAACCGAAGGATATATTCTACTAAGTTGATCCTACAAAATACTACAAGCTCTCTCTATCCATACTCCTCTTAGCTAACCAATAATTCTACCTTAAAAGTAACTAAATATATATTGTTGTACCAATTCACTGGGATCAGTGCATTCTCTAAATACAAAAAAAATCTCATATTTCTGAATAAAGTTATCCAATTAACAGTGATTAAAAATAGAATAAAAAAAATGGTTGGAGAATAAGATAAGAACTTTAAAACTTTAATCTGTTAAAGTTATATCATTTTGAATGCATTGATGTTTAAAGCCTGCTCAATTACTGCACCTAGGTGGCGCTGTTGCAAACAACAAATAAAGGTTTGGTCTCCATCTTGGCTGTTCAAGAGCACGTCTGCCTGTGTCTCTCCTTTGTGATCTGTGCCTTTTGCTACAGGTTATGGGCCCAGTACACTGAAAAGGATCAGCAATCACTAGAAGCTGAGGTTGCTTTAAAGTTTGTACCACAGAAAACTTTAAAAAAAGGAGCAGACGAGATGAGTCGAGTGATGAGTGGCAGCATGACCTTTAAGAAACTGGTGGGCTCAGAAAACTATGCTATGTGGAAGTTTTCCATGGAGATGCAGTTAAAAAGAGAAAAACTCTGGAAAGTCACAAGTTATCCTTGTGATACACCAAATGCAGATGATGTGGACTGACTATATTGATAAGATAATGTCGATTTCACAGCAGCTGATATCAATTGGAGTTACTTTAGATGACAAGGAGGTAGCTATGGCAATGCTACAGACTTTAGATTTTACTTTTTGGTTGTTGCATTGGAGCCCTGCACTGAAATACTAATTACAGAGATAGTGCAAACCAAGTTGCAGCAATTCCAAGAAAGAATACCAAGTGAAAGTGCTGGAAAAAGTTCAGCTCTGGTTGTGAAAGGTAATAAACCTACAACATTCAAGTACAAAGCTTATAAGTGTCACAAGTTAGGCCACAAAGCTTCAGAGTGTAAACTGAATGAACAGAGTAGTAGTGGTTCATATAAAAGAGAGAAAAAGAAAGAATCTGCATTAAATGCTATGTCAGTAAACAGCCTTGATGTAAAGTCTTGGTATATGGACTCAAGTGCAACTAGACATTTTAGTTGTAAACAGAATTGGCTTAAATCCCTGAAGAAATATTATCCTTTTTCAATAAGGGACATTGGAAATAAGACCCTAACACAAGAAGGGACTGTGCCAGTACATGTGATTATCAAAGACCAAACTGTAATAAGAGACATTAAACATTTTACATAGAAACATAGAAAGTGATGGCAGATAAGAGCCACATGGACCATCTAGTCTGCCCATTTGTTTATTGAAAACTATACTGACCCTAGACCCTATTTACCCTCAATTTGGTTTACAATTTAGGATACCCTTATATTTATCCCAAGCATGTTTAAATTTTTCTACTGTATTGGCCTCAACCACCTCAGATGGGAGAATAGTCCATTTATCTATCACCCTTTCAGTGAAGTAATTTTTCCGCACATTTCCTTTGAATCTACCACCCTCCAGTTTATATCCATGCCCTCGTGTTCTATTACACCTTTTCTTTTGAAAAATGGTACCCTCCTCTAGCTGGTCACAACCCTTGATGTATTTGAAAGCTGCTATCATGTCCCCCCTCTCCCTTCTCTGCTCCAAGCTATACATGTTTAGTTCCTCTAGCCTTTCTTGGTATGATTTGATCCAATGGCCATGGACCATTTTAGTTGCTCTTCTTTGCAAAGTCTCTAATGTATTTGTCTTTCTGGAGATATGGCCTCCAGAACTGAACACAGTATTCTAGGTGAGGGCGTACCAATGACTTATAAAGGGGCATCACTACTTCTCTCTTTCTGCTACTAACTCCTCTCCCTATGCAACCAAGCAT
>WWET01004994.1:73457-86774 GCA_011038615.1 Limnodynastes dumerilii
CAGCGATGTTACGCTGAGCGCTACAGCGCTCAGTGTAACATCGTAGCTCTGGATCAGGCCCATCTTCTCGCCCACTAGACAAATTATATCGACGACAACATAGAGCACTGGGACAACCCAGTCCTGTTGTGGGAGGCTTCAAAGGTGGTAATGAGGGGACATATTATCCAATATGTTGCTAGGAAAAAGAGGGAGGCCAAACAACACTATGAAAGCCTGCGACGGGATATGGAACGGGCCTTCCGGGACTATTCTGATTCCCCCTCTGGGGCTAACCTAGCACACTACACTGAAACTAGAAAGCTTTCTATCCGCTCAGGCCTGCGCTCACATCAATCGTACCCATTATTCTTTTTACAAATGGGGCAATAAAACGGGCAAGTTATTAGCCACAATGTCGCATTCTAGTCGCAAACGTACGTTTATTACAACTTTCAAGCATCCCCAATCGGGAGAGCTGCTATGGAGAATGGGAGACATTATGTCTCAGTTGACGGAATACTTTACAACTTTTTACAAAGCGATTCCCCATGACCCGGAAAAACAAGCCCGCTTCTTGCAATTGGCTAAATTACCCAAATTAACCCTAGCCCAAAATGAATTACTGTCCTCAGAGGTGACAGCGGATGAAATTAACAAGGCAATCTCTACACTCCAACTGCATAAAAGCCCAGGGCCCGACGGCCTTACTGCTGAATATTATAAACTTTTGCAGCAGGAGATGGTCCCCTGTCTGCTGGACGTTTATCGTCATATCCTAAGGGATGGCTCCCCTTGCTCCTCTTTTCACGAAGCCCACACAACCCTCATTTTGAAACCTGGTAAAGACCCTACGCAGGCGGATTCCTACCGCCCTATTTCCCTAAATAACCTTGATGCGAAAATTTTATCAAAAATTATGGCTACTAGGCTCCAGAGTTTTCTCCCACAACTGCTCACCGACCACCAGTTAGGATTCACACAGGGTAGGCACTCTGTAAAGGCAGTGAGGACGGTGATAGCGTCAATAGTACAGTCACATCTGTCACAGGGGAGTAGCAACATGTTGCTGAGTCTTGATGCCCATAAGGCGTTTGATTCGGTGGCATGGCCCCACCTGCTAGCGGTCCTCCGATTTTGAGAGTTTGATCCTGTATTTATAAGTTTTATAAAGTATTTGTATACGGAACCTACTACTACCCTGCTGGTGAATGGGGCCCGGGGTGGCTCTGTCCGGCTTGAGAGGAGAACAAGACAGGGTTGCCCACTCTCTCCACTTCTCTTCAACCTGTCAATTGACCCCTTAATTCATGTATTGCAAGAGATGTTGGAGTTTAAAGGGATTCATGTAGGGCGGGCGGTAATTAAATGATCTGCTTTCGCTGATGATATCCTCCTGTACATAGCAGACCCCGTGACTTCGTTGCCATTAATGCTCAAAACGCTGAAAGATTTTGGTGACATCTTGGGCTTTCAAATCAATATGGCCAAATCGGTTGCACTAAATCTAAAAAAGGGGATAGTAAGGCTGAGATGGGCGGGTCAATTCTCATTTCATTGGGCCCAGAAACACATTACATATTTGGGAATACAGCTCCCGAAAAATCCAACTAAACATTGGAGAGGCCATTAAAACTCTGATCGCTGAGCTGGAGGGTTGGAAACACCTTAATCTTTCCTTCCTGGGCAGGGCCAGTCTCATTAGGATGATCTCCTTCCCTAGATTGATGTATTTGATGCAGACACTACCCATCTTAATTACACGCAAAGATCTAATGTATCTAAATATGATTTTCCGCAAGTTTATTTAAGCGGTGGGAGACCAAGAATAGGCCTCGTTAAATTGCAGCAACTCAAAACTAATGGCGTTATAAATTTCCCCCATATAGCGAATTACAATTTTGCAGCAATTTTACGCTATATCAAGGATTGGCTGCATGGCCAAAGCACTTATACTAATTTAACGGTGGAGAACAGTTTTATTCCGAATTTGAATTTGGCAGCCTTTCTACACCAACATGATCAGGAGATTTCCCAGGACATTAGAGAAAACCCCTTGTTATGGACAACCAGAAAAGTATGGCACATATTAAGACACAAACATGCACTAAATGCACACAGTTCCGTTTTCCTCCCATTCGTGGGAAACCCAGACTTCCAAGGTGGTGCGGTCGACTACCCCTTCACACGTTGGGCTAGGGAAGGTATATGCTCAGTGGGGGACTTGGTAGACTCGTCAACGAGGAAACCGCTAACATTTAGTAGGGCGAAGGAGCGTTTTCAATTCTTGGCTCCACACCCTGTACAATTCCTACAAGCGCAACACTATGTTAGTGTGGTGATTAGACGCTTGTCACCGTTAGACTTCCAAAACCCATTAGACATCATACTGAGAAATCAATCTATCAACAGAGGTGCTATTTCTAGAACCTATAACCTGCTACGTACTCCAATGGATCACTCAAGTGTCAATTCTGGGTTGACACATTGGATAAAACATTTTCCAGATTTGACATGTGAGGATCTACTTACCTCGCTGAAACAGGCTAGTAAAGTGCTGCCGTCAAACCAGTACTTGGAAATGTTCTTGAACCTTTATCACAATGCCTATCTCTCCCCGCATAGAAGGTTTTTGGCGGGGGTCTCTACAGACCACACCTGTCCAAAATGTTTTAGAGAAGAGGCAGACGCTTATCATTGTCTTTGGGCCTGTCCCTTGGTTAGGGGGTTTTGGTTGAATATTAAAAAATATGTGGAGGATAACTTGATTAATTATTTACCTCTAGGCCCCGAGTGGGTGTTGTTTGGTATCCTTCCGCATAACCAGCGAATTCCACGTAGCTGCCGACAATTGCTGCATTATGTTAGCGCAGCTGCTAAAAAGTCAATCCTTCAATTGTGGATCCAAAGATCTACACCCACACTTGCACTATTTAGAGAGAAATTACATAAACTCTTTTTGGTAGACTGGATGGAAACTTTAATGGACAAAGAGAGAAGGGGCCACTACTTCTTTGTTGTTTGGGAATCTTACATGGGCACTCTCTCAGATTCTACAAAAGCCAAACTCAAGGTTACTTTTCAACACACTATGTGGTACGCCCTGCGTGTGATGGAGAATGACCCTCCTCTGGATATCTAAATCCCTTTCCGCCTCAAATGTGGCTGGAGGGGGGCTGTTTAGTGCGGGGGTCTCCCCTTACATGAGAAACCATAAGGTATCGCCTGACTGAGAGGGTGAGTGCACCAGGCATAGAGAACTGTGATGGGTCGCGAGTAAATGGTAATCAAGTCAGGCACAGTTCTGGATCTCACTCAAGCCTCGCTGCCTTACATATGTTAGAGGAATGATGGATAGCAATTTAACTAATAATACCACTAATTCACTATATATTGTACATTTTCATTTCCTCAGATCATCTGTTCAGTTTAAGTATATTCTTATAGATGGTTCTGGGAAATTCTCGGGCAAAAAGGAGAACATGGTATTGTATTTACATGTATACTTTGTGATGTGATTTCATGCAGTGTTGTCAATAAAAATATATAAAAAAAAAAAACATGTCAAGTAGAATGTAAATGTTTATTAATATGTTTACATGGATATCTGAGGGCTTCAATCAAGGGGGGTGTTAAAGTTATGTAATTTTGAATGCATTGGCGCTGTTGCAAAAAGCAAATAAAGGTTTGGTCTCCATCTTGGCTGATCAATAGCCTGTCTGCCTGTGTCTCTCCTTTGTGATCTTTGCCTTTTGCTACATAATCATTATGTGCAAATCATTAAACCCTTTAATTCTTCATAAACAACTGCCTTCAGATTTTTAGAACAAATTCTAAGGATATACTGTATTCATTTGATCCTACACAACATTGCAAGCTCTCTCTATAACATTCCTCTTAGCCAATCAATGCTTTTACCTTAAAGTAATTGCATATATATAATTGGACTTATTTACTGGGAAAGGAAGCAATACTACTTGCATACTTCCAAGAATCAATTAATTATAATGGGGTAGATCCTGAACAACGTTTGCTTTACGTTTGTTCGCGTAGCGAATTTTCGCGTACGTAAATTCGCTACGCTACCCTTAACACACCCCCTGCACGGACGTATTTTGTGAAAATACGCTACCCAAACCCTACCTTAACTTTTCCAGACGTAACACAATACGTTCGCTAGCGGGCGTACAGACTACGCGAACGTACGCAGCTTAGCACGCCCATACTGTACACTTTAAATACCCCCCCCGCCTACTTCACGTAATTCGCACGTAATCTTCTCTAACGTAATTTTGGCACGCCCACACGTAATTACTTACGTTCGCAATACGTGAATTCGCATTACGTTAGAAAATACGCTACGCGAATGTGCGTATTTTCTGCGGTGCGCATGCGCAGTACGCTCTAAACTGCGAATTTACGTGTATACCACACGTAAATTCGCAGAAAAACGTACAGCAGGATCTGCCCCAATATTTTCTTCTCATTAAGACAAACACTCTTATTAAAATATCTTTAAAAACCTACAGAGGATGTAAATTCTAGTTTTATACATAATCATTAAAGTTCTTATCTTATTTTCCAATCAAATTCTAATTTTATTTTTCAT
This sequence comes from Limnodynastes dumerilii, assembly GCA_011038615.1. Classification (NCBI taxonomy): domain Eukaryota; kingdom Metazoa; phylum Chordata; class Amphibia; order Anura; family Limnodynastidae; genus Limnodynastes; species Limnodynastes dumerilii. The sequence goes on from WWET01004994.1 coordinate 78,046, forward strand.
TTATCTCCATTAACTTGATTTCTATTTAGAAAAATGAAACTTTATGTATTTAGAAGATGCACTGAACCCGGCACTATAATGTGTATATAAGTAATTAGGAACTATGAAAAAATACATCTAGCATTACAATCTTTTTTTTTGAATGTATAATGATTGGAATTGTTTTAATTGATTGTATAAAATTGTGATTTTGAGGGGGATCTGAGTCTATTCCTTATTCCATCCAGGATGTCTGGCACATGGGGGTGATGATAGGTGGGCTGGGATTGTGATTTATTTTTGTTTTTGTGATGTTCTAATAAATACATTTTTATATAACATACTGCACCAATGTTTTTTTTTTCTGGACTCTCTTACATGTGAATGTGGAAGAAACTACTGAAGATTGTGACAATTATTTCAATACCCCCTCCCCTAGACTGCCTGCACATTATTTCTAAAAAATTTTAGTATATTGAATATTCATTAACTGTACTTTTTAATTAGTCCTTTGTAGTTCCATTTTAATATATTGTGTATATTAATATTATTCTGTAGGACAAAGCGCTAGAAGATATTAGTTATTTACACCTTTTTTTTAAAAGATTTTTAGTGGGTAGGTAGATTCCCACTTTTAAAATCATCCTACAGCTCTAATTTTAGCACTGGATATTCCTTTAATATATAATTTTGGGGTACACAAAATGAGTAATGATCAAGTTAGACTAGGGGAATGGTCAAGAGTTTGGCAACTGCAGTTTAATGCTAAAAAATGTAAAATGATGCACAATCCTATTAAAAGATCCATGCCTCAAAGAGATACGCCCACATAAACCCAAGGTTATAAATAGGAAACATAGAAACATAGAAAGTGATGGCAGAGAAGAATTCCATGGCCCATCTAGTTTGCCAAGTTGTTTATTTAAAACTATACGGACCCTAGACCCTATTTATCATCAATTTAGTTTGAAATTTAGGATATCCTTATATTTGTTACAAGCATGTTTAAACTGTTCTACTGTGTGAGCCTCAACCACCTCAGATGGGAGGCTATTCCACTTTTCTATCACCCTTTCAGTGAAGTAATTTTTCCGCACATATCCTCTGAATCTACCACCCTCCAGTTTATATCCATGTCCTCATGTTCTAATACACCCCTTCGAAAAATGCAACCCCCATCTAGCCGTTCACAACCCTTCATATATATGAAAGCTGATATATTTCCCCCCTCTCCCTTCTCTGCTCCAAGCTATACATGTTTAGTTCCTCTAGCCTTTCTTGGTATGTTTTATGACACAGGTCATGGACCATTTTAGTTGCTCTTCTTTGCACAGTCTCTAATGTATTTATGTCTTTCTGGAGATATGGCCTCAAGAACTGAACACAGTATTCTAGGTGAGGTTGTACCAACGATATGTAAAGGGGCACCACCACTCTCTTTCTGCTACTAATTCCTCTCCATATGTAACCAAGCATCTGACTTTCCTTTCTCCTTGCTTTGTTACATTGCTTGGCTACCTTTAAGTCACATGAAATAATGACTCCTAGATCCCTTTCCTCCTCAGTAGTTTCTAATGTAGTGCCATTAATCATATAGGCCCATATTCAGACCTCCGTCTTCTGTGCCCGCCCGTCCGTAACTAACCGATTGAAGTTACTGGGCATGTGTAGTAATTATTGTACGCTATTTACGTAGCGTTTCACTACGTTGATTGTGTACACGCGGTCTTATAGACCACAGAAGATGGAGATCTGAATATGGGCCGTATTGAGCTTTTGGGTTTTTGTGCCACAAGTTGCACTTTTTGGCATTAAACTGCAGTTGCCACACTCTTGACCATTCCTCTAGTCTAACTAGATCATCCCTTATTATGTGAAACCCCTCCTGGTGTGTTACATATCTTTGTGTCATCTGTAAAAGGCATATTTTCCCCTCGATACCATAGACAATATCACCTATAAAGATATTAAATAGTACTGGTCCAAGTACAGACCCCTGGGGTACTCCGCTGGTTACATTACCATTCCCAGAAGGGATTTCAATTACTACAACCCTCTGTTGTCTATCCTGTAACCAAGATCATATCCATGCAACTATCCAATCCTAAAGTTTCCAGCTTATTTAACAGTCTGCGATGTAGCACAGTGTCAAAAGCCTTACTAAAATGTAGATAAGCTATGTATACAGCTCCCCCTTTATCTAATACTTTAGTGACCCAGGGCTGGATCCAGACCTTGTTAAGTGCATGAACTTACTCCTGGGCTAAATCATGTTGATTGCAGGGGAGTCATATTTCATCTGTTGCAAACAGTATTAGAGTTGAGAGTTGTTGTTTCCTATCCCAAGTCTAAATAACAGTGTGATAGTAAAGCTGGTCAGTATCTGTGAGCAGTAAGCAATTCAGAGATATATCCTTGCATGCAAAGAATACAATTAACTTGGCTCCAGCTGAAATCAACATGGTTTAGCCCTTGAGTAACTAAGTTCATGCACTTAACAAGGTTTGGATCCAGCCCCCAGTCAATAAATTCAATAAGATTTGTTTGACATTATCTTCCCCCAGTGAATCCATGCTGCTTAGGATCCTGTGAGTTACTGGAATTAAGATACTGTACAATTTGTTCCTTTAACAGTGTTTCCATCAATTTCCCTACTACTGATGTTAGACTCACTGGTCAGTAATTTGCTGCTTCTTCCCTACATTACTTCCACTTTCATGCAGAGGGATGACATTTGCTGTTTTCCAGTCCTCTGGAATCACCCCAGTTATTAGTGACTGATTGAATAATTCAGTTAATGGTTTTGCTAGCACCCCTCTAAACTCTTTTAGTATTCTTGGATGTATTCCATTTGGTCCCATTGATATGTCCACTTTTAGCTTTGAAAGTTCTTTTAATACCTACTCCTCAGTGAAAGTAGTAGTAATTTCCCCCATTGTATTAATAGCCTCTCATTTAAAAGTTGACCCTTCCCCTCTCTTTCTTTTGTGAATATTCAACAGAAATACTTGTTAAGATGATCTACCCTCAACAAAAATCCCACTCTCCGTTTTGAGCCTTACGATACCTTCTTTAGTTTTTTGCCTTTCATTTGTATACCTAAAAAGTTCTTGTCCCTTTTTCTTACCAAGTGGGCTAGTTTTTCCTCAGTTTTTGCCTTTGTTGCTCTGATAACCTTTTTTTGCCTCTTTCTGTTTTGCAAAATACTCCTCCCTGTCCTCACCATTTTGAGTTTGCTTATAATTCCGAAAGGCCATCTTTTTTGCTTTCATGATAGTTGCTGTTAATAATGTATTTTTTAAATTTCCCCACTGCTCCTGTACCCCTTTCATGTGCCTGCACTCTGCCAAAGAATCACTTACACATTTCCCCATTTCCACAAAATCCACCTTCCTAAAGTCTAGCACCCTTGTCTTTGTGTGGCACGTGTCTTTCTCAGTCATTATACTAAACCATACTGCTTGATGGTCACTGGATCCTAGATTCTCACTAACACTTACTGAGATTCTGTCACCATTTGCAAGTACTGTATCAAATCTAAGATTACCTCTTTGTGAGTGGGCTCAATCACCAGTTGCTTAAAGCACACTCCCTGTAATGAATTTACTCCCTTCTAGTGGAGCTTGCTGAAGACTCACCCCAATTTACATCTGGTAGATTAAAATTATTACCTCCCCTTTTAATGCCATTTTAGCAATGTCTTGCAATAGGACATTGGGGTAGATCCAGAACTCCGCTTGCAATACGTTTACTCGCGTAGTGTATTTACGCGCGCATAGTTTCTATACACTCCATTTGGCACACCCCTTGAATGTACATATTTTGTCCGAGATCCGCTTTCCAAACCCTACCTTAACTTTTCCCCACGTAACCGATGTCATCCACTCACGTACATATGGGCAAGACGTATTTACGCATCTAAGCACGCCCATACTGTACACTTTAAATACAAACCCCCGCCTACATAGCTTATTTCAGACGTATTTTAGACTCATGTAAAATTGGCACGCAGATTTACGTGACACATATGTGAATGACCCATACATTCACATTTACGCTACGTTACGGAGCGTATTCTCTATGGTGCGCATGCGCACTTACCAAAACGCGATTTTACATCTCTGCCACGCGTAAATTCGCTCGCAAGCGTTGTTATGGATCTGGCCCATTGTCCATTTCCTCCTTTTGCCCTGGTGTCCTATATATCACTCCAGTACGAAGAATAACCCTCTGGGTTTCTATGGCTACCCAAAGTGCCTCAGTTTTTTCTCCCTATTAAAGTGGAATTTAACCCCTCCTTAACATTATTACGTCTCCTCCAATTTTTCCTACTCTATCCTTCCTAAATAAATTATAACCCGGTATAGTTAGGTCCCAGTCATGATTTTCATTGCACCATGATTTTGTGATTCCCACAATATCCAGATTATCCCTTGACGTTATTGCAATTAGTTCAGGTATTTTATTTCCTAAGCTCCTAGTATTTGCACACATTGCTCTAAGAGGTTGCATTATGAATCTCTTAATCTTCAGTTTATTATTATTGCTTTTTATATTTTCTTTTCCATTAGTCATCAAGGATATATTATCTTTCATTATTGACTGGCCACACAACACTTCTTTGTTGGGGGAGCAGCTATTTTTATTATTATTTATAATAATAAGATATTTGATATACATAAAAAATTTTTGAAATGTTAAAATAAGTGAAGGGAATAAAGGGCAGTGAATCTAAAATTACAATTCTGTCTCCTCTCACTTATAAATAGATTTATGCCATGGTCTGCTATTAATTGGTTAGAAAATAGACTAGATAAAAATTATTTTTGTTTGTTTGATTTTTATGTTTTTGTATTCATTTTGTACATTTTTAAATTACTTAATTTATATATTAAATACTCAACATGTGTTACATTCCATCTAATAAAAGCTTATTCAACATTCAGATTGTTTATCTCGCAATGTTTGCGTTTTATTCACAACTAGTCTAAAGCCCGTCATAAAGACGGGAACAAAATTAGGATAGACATTTCTGCTCCCAAGTGCTGCACATGCGCAGTAGCATCACAACGGTATGGGCGGTACTGCGCATGTGTGTAACAGTGCAGAGAAGAATGGATTTTATATATATATAGATAGATACAGCATGGGGTCCCAACTTATGCATATAGAGTGCTATAGAACTTTTATCACAAACAACATATAGTGTGAGGTGTGTATAGTGTGTTTCAGATGTACAGAGCTGTGTACACAGTGTGTGAGGTAAGGGTATTATGTATACAATGTGTATGTCACTCACCGAGCTCAGCCCTGGTCCGGAAATGGACCACGCCGGACCAGAGGCACAGAGTCTAACCCCCAACCAGGAATTAACCAAAGAACCTGATGGTGGGGATGGACTTGGCTGCAGGAAAGGGGCAGGTTGCGGCCCTCTGGACAAGACACAGACACTGGGATGGTGAGGCAAGATCCAAGGACAGCAGAGCTAGTAGTTGCAGGTAGTGGAGATACTGCTACAGAGGCTGGAACGATGATAAAACTGGAGCTGGCTGAAGCCAGAGATACAGGAACCGGACTCAGCGGGAACCAGGAACCAGACGGTGAAGCATAGGCAGGAACCAGGGAGCAAGAGGACATTAGCAAACTCAGGATACTAACAGCAGACAGGATAGCTGTTGCTCTGACACAAGAGTGCTGTCTGAGAAAGCTTTAAATAGGTCGGGTGGAGAGAGGTAAGCCTGCAGCAGGGAGTGAACCAGGAAGTGCAGAGGCAGAGGGAATCATGTGACAGGCAGAAGTAAACAAAGGCAAATGTGCAGTGAACTGAGGGAAGTGTGATAGCACCCCCCCCCCCACCTAAAGGGTGTACTCCGGACACCCTAATGAGGTTTGGAGGGGAACTTTTGATGGAAGGCTTTAATAAGCTGAAGATCCAAGGCTTTGACCCAGGAGCATTCTTCAGGACTCTATCCCTTCCAGTGAACAAGATACTGCAGGGAACCTCTGGAGTTGCGAGAATCCAAGATATGGCTGACCTCATTATCAGTCTAATTTTGCACATCGACAGGTGCTGGAGGCTTATGGACTGTAGAAAAGAGGTTGATCACCAGAGGCTTTAGGAGGGATACATTGGGAATTTAAAGAGCTGGGGGCAGCCCTAGTCTGATGGCCACCGGATTAATTATTTCCAATATCTTAAACAGACCAATGAAATAAAGAGCTAGCTTCATGGTGGGGACTTTAAGGTGAGTTGAAAGCCAAACTTTGTCCCCAGGAAAATATGGAGGTGTAGACCTTTCTCCTGCCTTTTTAATTTGCTGAGAGGCAAGATCCAGGTTTTGCCTTACCCGTGTCCAGATCTCAGTAAAGGATTGAAGAGTAGAGTTTCCAGCAGGCATGCTCTGAGGGAGACCATCCTTTAAAGTGGGGGTTTTAGGATGGCGCCCATACATTACAAAGAACAAAGAAAATGAAGAGGAATTGTGAACAGCATTGTTATGTGCAAACTCTGCCCAGGGAAGCAGGTCTACAGAGTCATCTTGATTGGTAGAGTTGCAAATTCTCAAAAACTTGTCGAGCTCTTGATTGGTACGCTCTGTAAGTCCATTGGATTGGGGATGGTATGCCGACAAGAAATTAAATTTTACACCAAAGGCCTGGCAGAAAGCCCTCCAGAAACGTGAAAAAAATTGGGTGCAACAGTCTGACAGGATTTCTGAGGGACAACCATGAAGGCAAAAGATCTCTTTGATGAAGAGATGATCCAATGCTGAAGTTGGGGGTAGACCCTTTAATGGTATAAAGTGAGAAGCGGTCTACCACGACCTAGATGGTATTACGTCCCTTGGACAATGGAAGATCTGTGATGAAGTCCATAGCGATGTGGGACCATGGCAGATCAGGATTCGGGAGTGGCATGAGGGGATCGGCAGGCTTAATTTGAGGAGTCTTGGACTGTGCACAAATGGAGCAGGGAGAAAAAAATTCCTCCCCTCTTCGAAGAGAAGGCCACCAATAGGAACAGGACAGGAACTCCAAAGTTTTCTTGACTTCGGTATGCCCAGAGAAACGGGTGCAGTGAGCCCATTGAAGGAGTTTTAACCTCAGATTTTCTGACACAGAAGTTTTTCCAGGAGGAGGGTCCAGGTTAGAGTGGGCTAGGATGACAAATTTTGGGTCCAGGATAGGCCTCTCATTCGTCATCCTCTGCTTCAGACGGGGAGAAGGCATGAGAGAGGGCATCTGCCTTTTTGTTTTGTGCTCCAGGGAAAAAGGTGAATACCAACTGGAATCTGGCAAAGAAGAAGGACCAACGTGACTGTCTGTTATTTAGACACTAAGCTGTCTTAAGGTACAGTAAGTTCTTATGGTCGGTATACATGGTGACCAGATGAATGGCTCCCTCCAGGAGATACCTCCATTCCTCCAGGGCCCACTTGATTGCCAATAGCTCCTTCTCTCCGATGCTGTCGTTCTTCTCCGCTGGGGAAAACTTCCTAGAGAAAACCTACAAGGCAGAAACTTGCCGGCAGAGTTCCGCTGTGAGAGAACCACACCTGCAAGATAAGAGGAGGCATCCACTTCAGAAAGAAGAGCTTGAAGGTATCCGTGTGGTTCAGGATAGGAGCTGAGGTGAAAGCCTTCTTGAGGATGTCAAAAGCCTGTACAGCCTGGGAGGCCCAGACTGAGGTCTTAACACTCTGCTTAGTGAGTGCCACAATGGGTGACACACAGAAGTGGTGAATGGTGGGGGGCATTTTCAGAGAGCAGTTGTGTTCCCGACCACTGAACATGTGCAGTAGCGTCACAACAGTGTGGATATAACAGTTGAGATAACAATGTTAAGACGGACATTACGGATTTAAAGACCCGGCCCTCACATTTCTTGACTAAACATCCTGGATGTTATAGATGTTTAGGTTGTGTTACCTGTAATTCTTTAGAACCAGGGAGGACATTTAAACATCCAACCACTGGACGTACCTTCGCGATTCGCCACGTACTGACATGTACATCGCGGTTCGTAATCTATATCTTGAGATACCCGTGTGGACTATGTTATGTGGGTAAAACACGCAGAACTTTCCGTGAACGCTTTGCCCTACACAGGTCGGCAATCAGGGCAGTGCTGTCTACGGGCAGCTCTGACCAACCTGTAGCACAACATTTTGTAAACAAATCACATTCAATTCCGGAACTACGATGCAAGATCATCGACCACATTCCTATGTAGCCACGGGGTGGAGATCGGGATCTGGCATTACTAAAATTAGAAGCCCGATAGAAATTGGGAACTGTTGCACCAGGCGGTCTAAATGAGAAATTGCCTTTATCCATATTTTTGTAAATCTATAGATATATTGTACTTTCTTTGATATGATAAAGTGAGCAATATACAGTGTTCTCTGTGGCTCATCATGTCTATAGGTGTTAGTTCCAGTGTGGTGTGCCTTATAACTTGGGAGCTTTGTAGTGCAGAAATAGCCCATGTTTTGATATTGTCACATTTATTAACAGCACAAATATATTTGTTCTAGTATAGCTTACTGCGGGTAGGTGATTAACATAGTTTTTCCTAGGACTATTTTTTCCTCCATTTTAGGAGATATATTGTGGTAGTTGACCATATGATTGTGTATGGCTTGTGTTTTGGATGCAGGCATGGTCCCTTCTTTGTTATTTTTATATTGGATCACAGTATTGGTGCATAGTCTATTTGATTATTTATTTTTCTTGCAGCCCGTCGCGCT
>WWET01004994.1:98015-108087 GCA_011038615.1 Limnodynastes dumerilii
TAATAATAATAATAATAATAATAATAATAATAATAAAAATGATATATATATATAACCCAGTCATTTTTTTATTCAACATTTTTCCAACTAGGAACACAATCAAAACAGGCAAAAACAAAACAGTAAAACATAGCCCATACGGGGGATATGTATTGCATTACAAAGAGCATCAAAACAACGTTTTTTATAAATGGAAAAGTCAAAATTTGTTGCAAACTGAACAAACACTTGCACATTCCGCTTTCAGAGAACCGTTAGCGAAAGATTCGCAATTATACGCACAGATGTTGCAAGGCAACACACATGACACTCCCCTCACACGGACAGTTTTTCTGTGACTTACGAGTCCATAGAGCACCTCTAAATATACGTGTGCACTTACGTGCATATAATACTTTCATACGTACGTATCTAACTAACCGCTGTCGGGGTAACCCTCCTGGGTTACTGGTTCAACTTTCAATTCTGCAGTCACTAAATCCTATATCCTGTAAAGTAATAAGTTTTAGGCTGTCAGATGGGAGTAAGTAATGAAGCCACAACATTGCTTGGCTTACAAGACTGCACTGTTTTACTGTTCAATAATAGCTCTCATTTATACATACAGAATTGAGCAAATTCACACTAGTTACAAGATTTATGACTCTTATGCTAGACAAACCTTAAGATAAATGTCTGGGTGGGGGGTTTTCACAAGAAGTAACAGACAAAGAACAAGAGTGGTATATCACCTTATCAAGATTTCTACAGACATGAACAAGACATTGTTATCTCCTGAGTTAACTTCTTCATTACAGCTGGTGTTAGCCACCAGACTATATTCCAGTCACCCAACAAAAGTTCCTGCATGTACATTTCTCATAATCGCATGTAATATATTTCTAATATTGTTACAGACTATCTCTGCTAATGTTAAAATATATTATTACAAATACGAAATGAACCTCCACATTCCCCACTAATAATAATTATTTTTAACTATACTGCCTATCAGGAATCAAGCGAACAGACTAGAATGACAGTGCTAGAGACTATATCCCTACGAGGCGATGATATCCATCCTTTATAACGCTTCCAGGTAGAGGGTACTTGACCGTTACCTCTCATCCATCACTGTAGTCTATTCACGATCTTCTGTGGGAAGTGGGTTCCATCTGGATTCTGCTACTTCTGACATGCGCATAGCATTTTCATAATCTGGCTGGTTGCTTCCAGGGTAATTCAATTGGCGGTACATATCAAGGTTTCTTGGCTCAGGCCATTCATATGCAGCTACCTAAACTGTCTCATTTCTTGGCTTAGCATTCAACCTTTTCTTAATTCTTTTCCTTGCAACAGAAAAACAACACATGAATAACTTGTAACACACATATATTAGAAACACAAGTCCAACTATCTTTCCTAATATCATCAGGATACCCATTACCCATCCCCCAATATTTTTGAACCAATTGGCGGGGTTCAGCCAACTGAAATCCCAATTTCCCCATTCCAGTTATTATTGGACTCCCTGAACTTAGTCTTTAAATCCTCTATCTCCTCCACTCGAGCTGCTATTTCTTCTTCTGGATTATCTGTATTATTAGTCATAAAGGTGCAACACATCTGCCCTGTCACAGTGTACAAAGTCATACAATAGCCTCCTGTTTGGGCAGTGAGATAGTCCAATACTAATCTATGTTGTAACAATTCCTTCTTCACCTCTTGCAATTCCCTACTCACATATCTAAAGGTGTCATCATATATTTCTGTAATATTGTCAATCAAGTCTGCCATCCTACCAAGGTCAATATAATTTTCTGATGAGATTGCTGAGCCAAAAGAGAAAACATTCCCTAATCCCAAAGCAAATTTATATCCTTCAGATCTGGTGAATAAGGGTTTATTCTTTTTATCTATGGACTTTACCTCCCTAATATGCCAGTGTATCTTATCAGAACTTATTTTATCTGAAAATTTCACCTTCTGTAAAAGTTCATTGTGGTCAACATGATAAACATTTGGAACTACTCGGCCAATAAGGGAAGCTACTTATAGGCCTTTTTCCCACATAAAAAAATAAAAATTTTCTGGCAACAATGATGGAATTCCCCCCATTAATCTATAGATACTGTTCAACAAGACCTTGCTTAGTGTAGAATTTGGGGTAATGATAGTGTAATATCCTTCGCACCTTGATGACTGATTCATCCAAATGGGATAACCGGGCCGCAGCCAGGCTCCCAGTAAATTACTGCCACTACTGCATTGATTTATGAGGAAGGGAGGGTTCCCTAGACTATCCATTCTATTGAACTCCTGGAAGCTAACAAATGCTTCTGTGCATTGCAATAATCCCAATTTCCTTTTAAGAGGGCGTATAATTGTCCCATCTTTTTCTTGGATACTATAATTCCTGGATCTGAGTGTAACACAAAAATCAATGCTTCTACTTACTGGAATAAATGGGGGTTCAGCAAGATATTTTGCAACCCTAGCTGAAGTATGATTCCACCCTATCTGGGTAGCTTCTTTCAAGGTTAGTGGAACTACCATCCAATTAGTAGTATCCATTGATTTGGGGGCCTGAGAACAAATCCACAAATTAGAAATATACTTCCCAAAGTGCAGCTCAGCAGAACCAACTTCATTTTGGCACTTCTATGCGGACTGAGGTTTTCTTGCAATGTGACGCGTGTATCCACGTATCTCGGCCTGACACCTTTACTGAGGTTGGTATGGTCAGCATAACTTGATGCGGACCTGTATACCTTGGCTCAAGAGCTCCTCTCACATGTTTCTTGAGATAGACCAAATCTCTAGTGTTCAGGTGGTGTGGTTCTCCCAGATCACCTGCATCAGGTAGAGATGAGAAAACCTGTCCGTGCAGATTAGACATTTGTTTAGTCAAAGCTTGCATATAACCTGTCAGCTCTCCATGCTTATGCTGCAACTCTTGGGGAAAATAACAACCTGTCTTTGTAACAGAACCAAACAGTATTTAATAAGGCGACAAATTTAAATGTTTAACCGGTGTGATCCTTACTGCAAATATTGCTAACGGCAAACATTCTGGCCATGGTTTCTTACTTTCTTTCATTGCTTTCTGTATTTTAAGTTTAAGTGTACCATTTAGTCTCTCTACTCTCCCACTTGCCTGTGGCCTATAGGGCATATGAAAAGCTTGTGTAATGCCTGAATCAGACATGATGTGTTGCATTACCTCTCCTGTGAAATGTGTACCTCTGTCAGATTCTATAACTGCTGGGATACCATATCTACTAACCACCTCTGCAATGATCTTCCTTTCTGTATTCTTTGCTGTAGCTTTGGTAACTGGCCAGGCTTCAGGCCATCTGCTGAAAAGATCTGTACATAGCAGTACATACTCATAGGGTCCACTTTTTGGTAATTGGATATAGTCAATTTGTAGTCTCTGAAAGGGATAGAATACTTGCACAGTCTTACCCATTGGTGTTTTAACTCTTTGTCCTGGATTGTTTTCAGCACAATTCCAGCATTGTCCAACATAGGCAACTGCTGCTGCATTGAATCCAGGTGCTATCCAATGCTTGTACACCAGTGAAGTCATTTGTCCCTTTCCTTTATGGTCTGGTCCATGTGCAACCTGTAACATAGGAGAATACAACGTCCTTGGAAGACATACCTTGTCTCATGACTTCCACAGTCCTGTGAAAGATTCTTCAGCTCCCATGCGTTTCCAGGCCTCATGTTCCGCTGGACCTGCCTGTTTCTGAAACTTGATCAAATCTTGTATATCCATGGATCCTTTTTTCTTGTTGGTCTGCTGTTACAATGTAGTTAGTAACTTGTACCAGCTTGGTGGCTGCTGTTTTTGCTGCTTGGTCTGTGAAAGCATTTCCTTTTGCTTCTTCTATATTTTCCTTTGGGTGTGCTTGTATTTTTATAATGGCCACTTTAAGTGGCAGTTTGAGGGCTCTACTTAGTCTCTCTATAAGTATTGCATGTTGGATGGGTTTACCTGTTGATGTCTTAAAGTCTCTGCTTTTCCAGATACTGGCATAGTCATGTGCTGCTCCCCATGCGTACCTTGAGTCTGTATAGATGTTAACAGTCTCACCTTCAGCCATTTCCAGAGCTGTGATAAGTGCCATCAGTTCAGCTGCTTGTGCTGACGTGCCTGGAGAAAGGGGTTCAGCTTCCATGACCTTAATATAGAGTGACCACAGCATATCCCGCATGACAAACTTCATCCACATAGAAACTCGAGCCATCGGTGAAAAAAGAAAAATTTGGATTATGTATTGGTTTATCTGACACATTTTCTGGTGGTGCCCTTTCCATTTCCATTAATTGCACACAATCATGTTCCACCTCCCATGGTTTGTTTGGTGTAATGTCTGGGTCTTTCCATACCTCCCTTATGTCATGAGGTGTGATCCCATATTCTTTTGAATCTTCCTCACTCCACCATTCTTCATCTATTCCACTCCCCACTTTTGAACCGTAAGGTTCATAAATCAAAGGCAGTAATGTAGCTGGGTTAAGTGAGGTGCATCTTTTGATCCTGACATTTGAAGAACTGAGTAGAGCTACTTCATATTTGGTTAGACGCGTGCTGCTGAGATATGTTTGGTACTTGCCTGATGAAGAATCTCTGTCACTGCATGAGGTAATTGAATAGTAAATGGATGATCCAGTATCTGTACATTTGTCTTTCATGATTGCTGCTGCCGCTACTGCCTTGACACATCCTGGCAGCCCTAGAACAACAGGGTCGAGTTGACAAGAATAATAGGTCAGAGGCCTTTGCTTACCTCCATGTTCCTGTGTAAGCACTCCCAATGCATGTCCTTTGTACTCATGACAGAATAAGGTAAAAGGTTTCTCATAGTCAGGCAGTCCCAGTGCTGGTGCAGAACAGGCAGCTTTCTTGAGCGCTATTACAGCTGCTTGTTGTTCTTTCCTCTTCTCCTGGGTTTATGCTGCATCCTTCTTTGTAAAATCATATAATGGCATCACATCTGCTCCTAGTAAATTCACTGTGCATGTTGAAGATATAAGGAATTCCACTGGTACAGGAGTGGTTGTATCATTTATCTATAAAGTCACTTTCTTACTCTTTTTTTTTTAAGTTCACATTTGTGCCTGTCAGTCCACTTTCAGGGATTTCTTTTTCTGTTATTAGTTGTTTTGGTCCCTTAAGACAGTATGGCTTGCCCCTGTATCTATCAGACACTCAATTTCTTCCCCACTTGGCAATTTCAGAGATATAAAATTTTCCTTACCAGGGGTATCTTGAAGGGCGTATACAGGTGTGAATACCGTGTACCCCAAAAGTACCCCCCGTGAATCAGTACGTAATTACCCGCTAAAAAGCGAAAAATAGCACCAAGGCGAAGTTTCGTTCAATTTTACGAAAACCGTGTTTACTCGACAGAATCAGGGTAACAGCAAGGTACAGCAAGACAATACTCAGCGCAGTGCAGCCAACCAGCAGGCAAGACGTCTATCCAGTCGTCCTCTCAGGAAAAGGTGAGATTGAATGTCCAAGAGCAAAGTCCTTTTAAGTCCATAGATGAAAGGGATCGCCGACCTTCCGCTTGATTGGAGGGATCTCAATCCTCTGGTGGTTCCTAGGTCATCATAGGTCCTGGGGTCTTCCTTTGTTCTCTTCCTGGAGGGTCATCTGCATATCCTTCATACATACATTTTCTATATTCTAACCTAGCTTTGCACATAACTATTGCCGCTAACATGCGGTCTTATCAGCGTCTAGCTAACATTATGGGTTATGATTTTAGCTACCCTATGAATATAAACATGACATATAAAATACATTCATTCATACATTTGTTTTTTCTCTGTTTACTCCGTCTGTAGAGATAAGACACTGTTTTAATAAATAGGAACATTTTTATACATTGAATATTGACTAACCCTGTGTGTTTATGTGTTTATTAATGTGTAATTTATGCATATATTTCATGCATCTGTTTAACATTTACCTAATAAATTGATTGAGCAACTTCCATTCTGGTTTTATTCTGTTTGTGGGCATGTCTGGGATCAGTTGCTGACAGGGAGAGCTGATCCACAGCAGCCATTTTGGAGACTTTAAGGGGTGTCTCCTAGGTAAGTTGGCTCTCAATTTATAAACATATATATGGGACCCAATACTGGGACTCTCATTGTTAGAGTTAGGACCACCATATACAGAAAGGCCTTGACGGTGGCTGGTGGCTTATCTCATATTTGTACAAATATGCGTAACGAACATTTCTGTGTTTTATTTTACAGATAGAACAGTATAGTTTGTTACTGGTTTATGGCAGAGTGCTGGGGCAATTTTTCCCTTTGTTTCTGTGGCTAGCAGGTTAACCCCCCTGCCTTTCATGCACCTGTTTAACATTCACCTAATAAATTGATTGAGCAACTTCCATTCTGGTTTAGATATATAGTTGTATTTACCTATATCTGTATGTGTGTGTGTGTGTGTGTGTGTGTATGTATGTGTGTGTATGTATGTAATCTCCGTTACTTCTACCGCGTATACGCAATCTACGTTGCAAGAAGTAACGTAGATTACGTTACAAAATTACTGCGCATGCGCAGTAGCACTTTACTGAAAACTTCGGCCGCAAATGCAATGCGGCTGGAGCACTGCATACAGCCCATATAGCTGTAATTACCTATATCTGTGTGTGTGTAGATATACAGTATGTATATATAGCATAGCATAGTATTGTGAATACAGTGTACCCCAAAAGTACCCCCGTGAATCAGTACACAATTACCCGCTAAAATGCAAAAAATTGCACAAAGGCGAAGGTTCGTTCAAACTTACGCAAACAGAGTTTACTCGACAGAATCAGGGTAACAGCAAGGTACAGCAAGACAATACTCAACGCAGCGCAGCCGACCAGGAAGGCAAGACGGTCAATTCAGTCGTCCTCTCAGGAAAAGGTGAGATTGAATGTCCAAAAGCAAAGTCCTTTTATGTCCATAGATGAAAGGGATCGCCGATCTTCCGCTTGATTGGAGGGATCTCAATCCTCTGGTGGTTCCTAGGTCATCATTGGTCCTGGGATCTTCCTTTGTTCTCTTCTTGGAGGACATATAAGGACATAAACATGACATATATGGTCCATTCACCATATATATACAAGACAGGATGTTTTGTCAGATGAATATTTAAGTAACTTTGTACACCAGAAGGTATCCTTCTGATGTGCAGATACCTTCATTTAAATATTTAGCTCTTACGTACTAAGGGAAAAGTCTTGTTTACAGTACAAATTAGCACTCACTTGCTAGAAAGTTACAAATTAATTATTGCTCTTGATCAGGAAGTTACATTGTCCTTTTGAGTCCTTTGAAGCATTACAGGCAGTATTCCATTGTTGGACTGTATTTTTCTGCCTAATGCAAAGATTATTTTCTATATTTTGGGATTAATATCAATGTTTTATTTGAATGTAACAAAGCCTGCGAAAGCGTGGACGAGCATCGGAACTCGCGCGCACGTGCGGTCGCGTTACCGATTTCGCGCTCTTTTGTGGTCCTTTGTTCACTCGCTATACAGCAATTAATTATGGAATTTTCACTAAGGAGTGTATCTTTATATTTTCTGTTTTGACCCAGGGGTGCCGGACCTTCAGGCTGAGTGAGGATTTGCCTCTTCCTGATTCTTCCTCTCTCTCTTGAAGTGACCTGGTTGTTTGCAGAAAAAACACTTACTTGGTTCATTTGAAGAAGTAGTCTTGATCCTTTGGCACACTCCTTGACCCTTGTTTACGATCCATTTCCCCTCATTGTTTTGAACAACATTTATAGTCACCGGTTTATTCTTGATTCTCTCTTTTCTTTCTTTCTCTCTGTCCTCAATAGCTTCCAAAGTGTCCAATAACTGGGCTATAGGTAGAGATCTACATGCGGGGGTACAATCAAACAACTTTTCGTGTATTGGTTTATCCAATCCTTCCAGAAAATTCCTTTTTTTTCCTGGGGGGCATCCACTATAGCAGGCATTCCCAGACCTGTTGGTGCCCCTGGTTGATATCCTGTAATAGCTACTACATCATCTGCTCTGAGTTTTGCTTTATGATCATGTGCAGGTCCAACCAGGTGGGACTCCATACAGTCTGCATCATCTCCATGAAGGCAGAGAAAGCAGCTGGAACCTTATAGGGATCAAGTGCATCTTGGAATATCCCCTGTAATTTAAATCTGGAAAAAGGAATATACTGCGTGGTTGTTAGCATACGAGGATTATTAGCATCATCTTCTGCTACTGCCGCATTGAAAGTGGGGTTCGGATAACTATGTGTCCTTACAGGGAGGATGTTTACTTTTTCTGCTTGTGTATAGCCTGCTGCCCCTAAAGAACTAGGTGCAGTGTCTTTTGGTCCTGACTTTAACTTGTCCATCAATTTTCCTATTTCCCTTTTAATGTGCCTGCCCTTTTGCTGTCAGGATCAAACAGCTTTATTTCATCTGTCTGTATAGGTGGTGCATTCTGATCCGATAGAAACCCACATCTCCAACAGTACCATGAACCTTCTGTCACAACATTATAATAAAAATGGGGGTGGGGTACTGTAAAAGCGCTAAAATCCAGCTGCAGGCTACTCAACCTAAGAGGGTCCAGACAACCTCTTAAAAATATAAACAAGGCAAATAGTGGTTGTATTGCTGGTATACTATCAACCACTATTTGCCTTCTTCTGTCACAACATACTTGCATCTGTTACACTGTCTTTCTGGTGGGTATGAACCTTCCTTTTCAATAAAATCCTTTGGTTTCTTTTCTAATTGTGGTTTGAAATATGTGGTCCCATCGTATACAATCAGTATGAAACTTTGTGTGTCATTATCTATATTCATATTATCCAACATTTTCCTACAATCCTTATATACTATATTTGCAACCGGTTCCCCATTTTCCTCAGTATTAGATGTCTCTGGTGATGTTACAACATTATCTTGTGGTGCATTATTCACAACTTGTACTTTGCATTAACTGGTGGTACATAAGGTGGTGGGGCTGAAGCAACATAGCCCCTTGTTCTCTCATCATCTATATCTCTTTCTCTTTGCTGTTCCTCTTCCATTTCCTCACTAACTGTTAGCCATATAAACACTTTATCTCCCAAATTTTCTCCTAACCCAGTCTGCGTTTCTAGTTCTGAAATCTTTCCATTTCTGTGAATCCAATATTCCCTCCTCAGGAAACCCTGCTCTTTTAAACACTTTATTCATACCCTTTATTGCATGTTTACCTCCTTTCTCTTTCACTATTTATTTAGGGGTATGCGAACTCCCCTTACTATTTGAAGCCCCCATTGTCACTCACTGTATGTAACAACAAGGTATCCTAATGCTTCAACAGATCAAAATAGCGCCAATCTGAAGGTGCCCCCTGAGAAAAACTCTTGATCTTGTGATTAAGAAAAGAAAACCTGATATTCCCAATCACAAGAACCCAGAAAGGAACATACAAAAAAAAAGAAATATGACCTTATACCCTGCAATTCACAATGTCTCAATATTTCAGAGCCCTTCATCAGACTATAACCTGGATCACAATCTCATGAATCAAATGAAACACAACTTTTCAGACTAACAGATATTACACATCCTGCCTGCCAAATTTTTCATACCATGTAATACACAGATCAAAATGATACAAATGAAAATCACCTCTGAAATAATAACACAAGCAATAACAATACTTGATAAATCATCAAACATCACAAACCATTTATTATAAAAATAACAAAATATGTGACTGGAGGATTGGGTAAAAGGGACCTCGACAATCAACATATCAGAAATCACTTCAAGAATCACAAGCACTGAATACGGAGCAGACAAAGGTGTAAATCACAATGCAGTTGTCTACTCACCATAAGGATTTAGTAGTCAGTAGTTGCAGCCCGCTTTGAAGGGTTAAAGATTTCTGACAAATGATGTGTGAGGTCTCAGGTTCCGGCACCAAAAATGTCGAGGTAACCCTCCTGGGTTACTGGTTCAACCTTCAATTCTGCAGTCACTAAATCCTATATCCTGTAAAGTAAGGTGAACCGAGGGTTGATAACCTGAGGGAAAA
>WWET01004995.1:15653-28414 GCA_011038615.1 Limnodynastes dumerilii
CAGCCTAACCCCAAGTCTTCCCCCACCCACAGCCTATTCCAAAGTCCCTGGAGAGGGTTACTTACCTCTCCGGCGCTTTAAAAAATGAATGGGTAAGAATGTGAAATCTTAACGGCTGTCATTCAAAACAGAGAAAGAAACTTTCGACTGTCTCTACTTCGTAATGACAGCCATCGGTGCAGGAACCCGCGACGTAATAAATGGACAAGGAGTAGGTTACAATACAACACAACCTGATTGTCATGCAAAAGAAGCCCAGAGTAAAACATTGGGATATATCCCCAGACACTGGGCCATACCAAGTGTGAAAGATCTGCAGGTGCGATGGACATTTATACATTTTAAACAGGTTTGCACGGAGCTGAAGCTCAAACCTTGGCCGAGACCCAGTTAGATTAAATAAAAAGTCTACTAATTCCAGAGGGTACATCAGGCACAGATAACAGAGATAAGGGTGTGTGCACGGGGCACTGCGAGCCAAAGAATCCTGGCAGAAAGAGAGTTCTACAAGGGTGTGAGATGCTCTTATCTTAGATCAAAAGAGATACTAAAAGGCACAAAACAAATAAAAAGTACATTAAGCGATCTGGTTGTGACGAGCATTGCAACAAAATATGTTACAATACAATACGAGTTTGGGATATTGGCGGCAAGACGCATGTTTTAGTAAAAGTCATCCAGCATCAGCAATGTGTGAAGACATACTTGTGCCAGGGTCTGTTAGGTGTGAGTGAATGCTCTCTAACCCCAACGCCAGTAACCACCCAGTTGGACGAAAAGGTTTTTATGGCTATATTGTGTGGCTTTTTTTTTTAAAGTGCTGGTAATCTAATGCAGCAGTTCTCACGCTTTTTTGGGGGGGGATGTACCAGTTGCTCACTATAGACACAGGACACAAGTACCACTGACCAATCCTATGCTATCCCCATTACACTCTCCTTAACGTCCTCTCTAAGGGCCTCATTTACTAAAGTCGATTTTTGACATCAATGTTTAATCGCCGTCGATGTTGATCGATTTTAAAATGGAAAAATCTCCATTTCAAAATCGACATGCATTTTCCTATCACTTATCCTGCCGACACATATACTATGATAAGGAAAAGCATGGCCATGTGTTTGTGGCCATACTAATCCTTATGTGGTGTAAGCAGCAGCCTGATAAATGATAGAAATGTCCCTGCAAATGTGTTATGTGTCCGTGTAAAACGTAATAAAGTATCCACATAAACCTTGCAATATTAAATGACCTAACCCTACATGTTAACCCCTGACTAAAATGCATAGAAAATGTCCCTTAGTGTGTCGCTAGCTTAAAAAGGTGGCCACCGACATAAACTGTCCCCTAAAGTGTATATTGCATGTGTAATGTGTAATTAAATAATAAATAAATGTTGCGACTCACCGTTTAGCAGCCATCTATCTTGGGATGACTTGCTTGGATTGTCAGCTTCCGCAGATCTTCTTTCAAAGTTGCTTGGAGAGTCTTATCAGCTTGCTTGAAGAAGTTCCTCCGATGCTGGCATCTGGTCTTCTGCCTCTTCTGGCCCTTTTGACGACACACCCCTTCTCCTCCACAGTGTCCCCGCTGCTAATGACCGGTCTGTCACTAGGGGGCCCCCTTTTATAGGAAAAATGACGTCACCGACACTAGAGCCCCTTAATGTCGGTGAAATAATTTTTCTTATAAAAGAGGGCCCCTTAGCGACAGATCATTAGCAGCGGAGACACCGAGGAGGAAGAAGGAGTGCGTATCCTTAGAAAAGTCAGGACTGGGAGGGTAGAGCGATGTAGGGCGATTTGATGGCGAAAAAGCCCAAAGTCCCGGGACTTTGACTTTAGTAAATACAACGATGTGAATAAACAGCTAAAGTCCCGGAACTTTGGGCTATTTTGCCAAAATCGACCTTAGTAAATGAGGCCCCAAGCCTTTATTCCTCCATCCACCCTTGTTATGTTCTTGCCATTACGATATCAACTCCTTTTACATATATTCTCAGAACCCGTTCGTCCCTCCTCTTATAAAACATGTAGGTCCTTTTTCGAAATTAGGATTAGGATTAGGGTTACACTCTGGGGAAGGGAGGGTTTAGGGATAGGATCAGGCTGCGGGGACGGGAGGATTAGGGAAAGGGTTTGAGATACTTACCATTCGGAGCTGTTCGGTGCTCCAGGGATCGAATGCTGTGCCTCTTCAAAGAAGCAATCGATTTCGGAACTGTCTGGGAGACAACAGCCCTATTGAAATAGGCCATTCGCAACGGGCAGAGCCGTAACTAGAAATTTAGCGCCAGGGGCAAAAAGGAAGAATAGTGCCCCCTGACCTTGAATTCCAAGCCAATCTAATCATAAATATTAGCTTACTGGTGCCCCCTTAAGCTTTACACCTTGTGCGGCCGCCCCTATCGCACACCCCTAGTTACGGCCCTAGTGATGGGGACCCACACCTGTACAGAGTACCCCAACAAAGAAAACTAATCCTTGCATCCACAACCTGACAAAATGTAGGACTAAACCCCACTGAAGACACCATGGACCAAATCCAGAGGCGAGCGTACCCCGGCTGATGTGATGTTTCTCTGCGTGATTTTCTAGTGCGCATGCTCAGAAATGTAGAGCTCGCAGTCACGGACGAGTTAAATCTCAAAGAGCAACTCGAGCTGCGGCGGCTTCCGTTCTGGGGAGTGTAAGGGAGAGGGTGGAAGGACGCAAGTCAATGCACAGCGAGGCAAGTGCCAGGACAAGTGCTCCTGAGTCAGAGCGGAACAAAGACCTTTCTGTTAGGATGCAACGCAACCCAACATGCGCATCGTATTTGGGCATGCAGCTGCAATACACTTAGCTGCTACTTACCGATTGGCTACAAGCCTAATTGCAATCCAAAGGCACCATTGTGTGTGCTATTGGCAGGCCCAGCAACAGAAACCTTGAAGCCCAGTACACTGATGTTTTTTGAAGGGCCATGGAAGCAGTAGCCTAAACCTCTGGGCCCATCACAGTGATCCTTGGGCCTGGCTTTTGACGGCTTGATGCGTGCGCCTCAGAATCCGGCCCTGTATATGAATGTTCCTATACGAGGCTCTGTGTAAACTGGCGGAGCAGTCTTGGAAGTGGGGTTTGTTTCTGTGCTAGACAAGCTCTCCATTTCACTCATCTCAGCTTGTAGCGAACATTAAGCGAAATATAACAAGCAAAGCGCTTTTTTGTTTTCACTTTCTAAATATATAAAAGTTCCGCTTGAAAATGTAGCAGACATTCAGCATCTGTTTGGGTAAACACAAATTCTACCAGGCATAAACATGTTCACCGCAAGTTCCTTCAGCAGCAGTACATATATACAATATATTAATAGCATGTTAAGAAAACCAATGATAAATATATCATCAGATCACTGGGCAAAAATCTGTAAATAATTGTAAATATTTGTTATGCGGATTGGGAGTATAAAGGCACAAGCGGCGACAGCCATTCCATCAGCCTCAACGCAGACTTTTGCTCAATCCCAGGTAGATTAAGAACCCTTCAGGCTATTGGCCCAAAGAAGGGCGGCCACTGCAGATGCCAGACTGTAGGCTGAGGGCAGGGCTAACATCGGGGCTCCACCTCTATATGAGGTTACTCCATGTGATGCAGGGGAGGAACTACCATTGGTGCAACGGTACCTGGGTCCATGCCGATTCAAGGGCTCACAGACAGGTCATCAGGGCTAAAGCATATTTTTTTTGCATCTGGGCTTAAAACTCCGCCTCTGGTGTGATGTCACAGTGATGGATCGCCATGTACCTGCAATAGACTAATGCGCAGCGATTCTGCTGTTGCTGTACTTAGCCTGAGCCCCCTCCGCAGTCCGGACCCTTGAGAGGGGGAGGGCTCAAGTGAACCACTGCTCTTGCGCTAGGTGACCTTTCACCCTTTAATTTTTTACCTAAAAATTTTAGGTAGCAAACCAAGATAGATTTTA
Source organism: Limnodynastes dumerilii (assembly GCA_011038615.1). NCBI lineage: Eukaryota > Metazoa > Chordata > Amphibia > Anura > Limnodynastidae > Limnodynastes > Limnodynastes dumerilii. The sequence continues at coordinate 19,614 of WWET01004995.1, forward strand.
CTGGTTTAAGGCTACAAAGGATCCATACATATACAGTTATCTGTAATCCAGTAGTTACATATACAAGCAATATCCAGTATATACAGCAGGTATATCTAGGTGATCTATTATTATTACCATTGTTTATTTATATGGTGCCACAAGATGTCCGCAGAGCCGTACAAGTTACACATATAGGGTAGGGATGGACAGCATAGTGCATAATAAAATACAGTGCAGTCATACAGGGCAGGGATGGACAAAGTACATAATAAAATACAATATAAATATAAAAATATCACCAAAATGTGAGGTGTCAAGATTTACAGATCAGGGAGCATGGGATAAAGCGCAGTGAGAGGCTGAGAGGGAGCCACCAGGTGGGGATGGGTTAAAGGGTAGCAGAAGGGGACAATTGGGTACGAAGTGAGGGGGGAGTGGTGGAGGAGGAGGGAACAACACTAAGATGGAGGGCCCTGCTCGCATGAGCTAACACACTAAGTGGGAGGGAAGAACTTACAGAAAACATAAGTAGGGGGAAGGAAGTGGACTGCTGGTGTGAGCAGAGGAGAGGGGGAAGGAAGGAGAAGAAGGGATAGATGTAGGATGCAGTGAGGATGTAAAGTGGAGGAGGGGTAGGCTAGCACAATCTAGATGTTCTAAAGTGAGCGCATGAAGACCTGCAAATGGAGGAGAGTCTGACGGAAGAAGGAGGTCATTCCAGTTCAGCACTGGAGAAGTCCTGGACAGTTGTCAGTCCCCGGTTAGAAATTCTTCAATCCGAAATAGGGACATCCGAAAGTTCCTTTTTGGATGTCCCTATTTCGAATACTTACCAGTTTCTATTTTTTCTTATAATGGGTGATTATGCCGATTGGCATACTCACCCATTCTGATTTGCAAATACCGCCGCTAACGATATCCCTCCACCACCGCTGCCATCGTCGGGTAAGGTGAGTAACCTCTCCTGGGTGCGGGGTAGGGAGGGTTAGGGTCAGGCTGCGGGAGATGGTCGGTTAAGGTCAGGCTGCAAGTAAGGGAGGGTTAGGGTCAGGCTGCCAGGAAGGGAGGGTTAGGGTCAGGCTGCCAGGAAGTGAGGGTTAGGGTCAGGGTAATGAGAGGGAAGAGTAAGGGTTAGAATTAGGGAAAGGAGTGGGGGACTTTTTTTACTTACATTTCGGAGCACTGAAAGCTTGGTACTGCGTGGATCGATTGCTATGCCTCATTGAGTTCGAAACCGGCTGGGAGAGAACGGCCCTATCGCAAAAGGGCCATTCTAAGCGAGGACCCACACCCGTCCTGGTCACGGGCGTGAGATGTGGTGATCAGTAGGGAGTATTAGATTTAGGAACACCCAAACAGAGAAGCTGGCTGGTGACCAGAGGCAGAACTACTAAGTTGTGGGCCTAGGTTAAAAAAATGCTTTGGCCCTGATGATATCTCAGGTAACCCGGTGGGGAGCTTCGGCGGTGCAGTGATGACGGCTGTGGTCCCTTGTATTAGCATGGGCCCCGGTGCCATTGCACCTGTTGCACCAATGGTAGTTCCGCCCCTGCTGGTGGCTTATCATATATTATTGGCAGAGTCTTGTGGTACAAGATAGCTGACAGCAGATGTTGGATAAGGATTGTAGTCCAGACATATGCACTTAACCAGATTCTAGGTTTATTTAGTAGAGAGCAAGTGGTAACAGGTAATGCAGTTCTGGAACACAAAGGGTTAATGTATTCAGCAATGTAGATGGAGGTTCTGCAACAACAGGAACTTACAGAACAGCGGGGATATGATTAAGCAGCAGCTTGTCAGATATGCAAGATCAGGCTGTACGTAAAGAGTTACTGTATGAGGAGACTGTGAGCTGCACATCTGTGCGGTTCAGTGACTAACTCCAACTAGCAGAGAAAACAGGTCCCGCCCAGGCAGTCTAACAGACAAACAGGAAGTTGATGTCATCTGACACCTCCTACTGCACAAAAAAGAACAAAAGAACAAAGCAACAAAATCTACTAATAAAAGGCATTGTTCCTCAAGCAAGTCTTTAAGGAGCAAAAAAGAATGCATGAAATGATTCATAATCAAAAATAAAATACATTTCACATATCATAGCTATAGATATAGCTTCCTTTTAACACATTACATTTGTTACACTTAAAGTGCGGAAACACAAAGCAGTCTAACACACAATTATCACCCCAACACACTCATTGGAAACCACTTAATTAGCGCTATTCAAAAGCTCCAGAAAGTTATGCCTCATTAAGGCCTTATCGAACATTACCTAATGCTGCCGAAAATAAACGACTATGTAATGCAATCAGATGTCCTCAGGTGGAGATGTGCATATTTATACTGTATTTTGAATAAAAGGTTAAAACGAACACAAACTCTATTCTCATTTAGATTAACTTTAAAGAAAGTCATCCAACTTCTCTAGTGTGTGTGCACATCCTTCACTGGGGTGTGTGGGGGGGTGAAATTTGCAAATCCATAAGCCCAAGTCGGTGATAAGCAGAGAGCTTACAGGCTCCTAGGGGGCATGATACTGATAATGACATCAAGCCACACCCCCACATGGATCAAGGATCACTCATCATGCATTGAATCCCAGTACTGAACATAGTGAGAGTATCACACTAGCTGAATCAAGAGTCTCCCAGAGAACTGATGCTCTAATATTTCCTATGTTACAAACATACCACACACAGGAGGAGTGTCTTGTGCTAGTCATTAGGCAGGTCAACCACAGGGGCGTGTCTCACACCATTCATGAGGTATATCCCTCTCAAGTGTAATGATTGGCTAGCGTCCTAAAACAGCAGCCCAGTTCATTGGATAACAATCTCTCATGGACAGGACCCTCTCTCCTCCCATATACTTTTTGCACAGTCTCTGTTACCCCACTGTACAGTGCAGAAAAATTGTGGTGCCACATAAACATATGCAGAAGATAAATAAATATTTGCTGTAACCAGCACCCAGGACATGCAGAGAACAAAGTAGGTATAAGTAAGAGAAGCCAAGGCACAGAACACGACGATATGTGGCTGGGTGATGCACTGCGGAGTTTGTGGTGACCTGGGCTCTGGATCCCGTACAGCTATTGATTTGTAGAAATGTAATTTCACAGGAGGCATCTGCTGGCCATGATAACATGTCCTCAGGCCCCAGAGGTGGGAAGCAGAGAAGAATATTCACAGCGAATAGGAAACTCTGTCTCTGCGTCCTCTTCATGGCTTAACCTTCCTGAACGGCTTTGATTCGCTAATATAAGCCAAGTCAAGCGTCACAGAGAAAAAGAGATAGAGAGTTGGGGGGAGAAGGGGAGATGGAGGGAGAGATTGACAGATGGGCAGTAAGAGCGTGGTAGGAGGGAGATGATTAAATGAAGGAGGAGAGAGAGACCAGAAGAAGAAACAGCTCCAAGACTTTTAAGTGACCTCTGTATCTGTGCCGCAAGATAACATCTTAATAACATACAGTCTGATGTATAGAACTGTATAGGGGAGAAGCCATAGTACTAAGCTACAGGGTTATTGTTATCAAAGGTTGAAAAGCACAGGTATATACAGTGTACAGGCACAGGGCTGTATCCCTGGTACATACAGTACATTGTACAGTATATCAGGCTATACACAGTCTACAGGCATAGTGCAGTATCACAGGTACATATAACACACAGTATATCTGGGTATATACAGTGTACAGGAATAGTGTAGTATCACAGGTACACATAATGCACAGTATATCTGGGTATATACAGTGTACAAGCATAGTGCAGTATCATAGGTACATATAATGCACAATATATCTGGGTATATACAGTGTACAGGAATAGTGCAGTATCATAGGTACATATAATGCACAATATATCTGGGTATATACAGTGTACAGGCATAGTGCAGTATCATAGGTACATATAATGAACAGTATATCTGGGTATATACAGTGTACAAGCATAGTACAGTATCACAGGTACATATAATGCACAGTATAACTGGGTAAATGCAGTGTACAGGCACAGGGTTGTAGCCCGGGTCCATATAATGCAGAGTGTATCTGGGTATATAAACTATGCACAGTGCTATATCCTGGGTGCATATAATGTACAGTATAGCAGCCTGTGTACCGCATGGTTTAGCTTTGGCAACTAAATTCACAAAAATATCTAATGTTATATGGAAAATACATAAACAGACACAAGTTGTATGCATGAAATATTTATAAGAGGTCTATAGGTCAGCTGCTTTCATAAGTTTCCAGATAAACACCATACAGTTATCTGCAGAGAGATTTACAGAACAAGATGGAGAAAAGATCAAACAAGAACAAAAAAAACAAACAATTGAAGTACCTGTCATAAGGTGTATTGAAAGCACATGAAAGGTTAGATACACAACTCGCTGGCAAGAGGTGCCTGAAGCAGCGAAAAACATACAGAATCAGAAGGCCCTACACACAGAATAGCAACAAACAGAACTGCTCCGGATTCACCTACTGCACATCTCAACTTTTAGTCATACCCTCAAGTGCTTTAACTTTCCTCACTGTAACTACCAGAATCTAACCTTCCCCCTTTCCATGGTGTCTGTTTTTTCTCATTTCTTTGTGGTCGACAGATGAGAGGGTGGGTGTAGCGAAACGCGTGGCAGCCTGTAAAGATGGCAGACACTATCCACAGGGACAGCAGACTGAGTTTTATACAGAGAATTAAATTTTAACCTATTCCGGTTCTTCCGCCGCTCTGTGTATTAAACACATTTCTTAGATTAATAGATTTGTACCAACAATGTCTGTTTATACCGAGCATATAGCTGTTCCCATATGAATGAACAGTACATCACTGACGAGGGCTGGCACAGTCAGTATTAAAACCAATAGATCTGGGAATTAATTTTAGACACTCTGAACTTGGTATGAATCTGGCACTAAAGTTGCACTTATGATTTCATGAAAAGCTTCACAGAGAAAAACACTCTTCCCGCAAGTAGAAACATTGGACTGGATTCTCATTTCCCATCTAGGAGTAACAGGCATGTGAATACCAATTCACAGGTCTGTCACATCCACACAATCACACTGCTAACCTCTCCCCTTGCACAGAGGAACTTAAACTACCTAGGGCCTATATTAACCTATTCAACTTGTGAATAAAAAATGGCGGCTCTAAACTGCATTCGTTGTCACGGCCACCTGGAACTGCAGCCCAGCTCCTGTTGGAAGGCATCAAGATTAAAGCCCCCTTCATGAACTTCCCATTCTCAATGTCACATAATCAAGGCAGCACAGTGGCTTAAGTGGTGAGCGCTTCTGCCTCACATCGATGAGGTGCCGAGTTTGATTCCTGGACAAAGCCTTATCTACAAGGGGTTTGTATGTCCCCCCTGTGTCTCTGTGGGTTTCCTCCAATTTTCCAAAAATCATGCTTGTAGCTTAATTGGCTACTGACAAAATGAACCCTTGACTGTATATGTGTTAGGGAATTTCTATACGTGCAAAGGGGAAACCGCTCCCATCGCCTGAACTGACTTCTGAATGCAGGACCCTGTCTTAATATTTACGAGTGGCCCCCCTGAAAAATGGGACCAATTTATAAATAAGGTTAGTATGCAAGGCCTTAACCAAGCCTTACTGTGCGATTAAAATACGTACCTCCTTCCCACTGTACGAATGGAAGGTCGTCCCATTACGCCATCATAAAGGCTTCCAAGAGCACACCTCAAAATGGTGGTAAGCGTTTTTCTTTTTTGGCTGCTGGAATAAGAAGCAGGTTGATGAAACCCCTTAATGTACTGGTCTTGATTAAGGAAACCAAAAAAAGTACAAATGAAAAATTATTCTATGCAAATTCTAAAACCTGCGGGTTTACAATTTGTATAGAATAATTTTTTATTTGTACTTTTATGGTTTCCTTAATCAAGACCCCCAATTACACCAGTTCCACTTTTATTTAGTTCTCAAGAGCTTTGTGGGAAGTGTTATGGAAATACACATTGAATGTACTTAACTGGAACACAACTTGCATCGCTTTCAAAGAACATCAATAATATTGACAGTAATGAGTATTCTTTATTGTATACAAGTAAATGAAAACTAAAATGTTGACATCACTGTTGACTGATCAGAAACAATGACATCAGAGCTGTCTGCTATTTGCAGATCTATAGTACAGTGGGTTATATACATATATATGGCAGGGTTTAATAAGAGCAGGATGGTAACATTCATCTAGAATGTCAATATTCCATTAAGTATTATCGCATATTTGACTATTAGAACTGCAAGGTCCTGCTCTGGATCCCAGCTCAATAGAAGACACATGAAAGCGATAACCACAAGCTGATTATCATGCATAGGTAGGCTGCACACATCCCTGATTCATTACAGCCTGCGCCAGGCACCTCGGTCCATTATCACTTGAACACCGTGCAAAGCGGACATCACAGAAGCTGCTCCGTTCCTGGGCCAGACACCATCACCCGTTCTGCTAAGACTCACACCCACGCTTCTGCGCTTTCATCCATAGCAGGTTCCAGGTTCAAAAGCAATGTGCCTAAGCAAAAGGTTATTTCAAGCTACTCTGTATAGTTGCTTTGATAACATGTTTTCTGATCAAACCTGTCTTACTAGCAGCCTCCTCCGCTTGTAACCCTGGCCCATCATCTTGGTACTGAGCATCTGCAGCCTGATCCGACCTTTGGGCTGTTTCTCACTTTGTTTACATCTTATGCTTTGTTGTCTGGTCCTAATGTGTCAGCTGCTGACTAGTGGACTGATTGTGGCCAGGCCTAGGCAAGCATTACCCCAGGCATCTGGGTGCCAAGGTTGTCCTAACCTGATTTAGGGTATATTGCTGCAATTTTCACAACTTTATATATCAGGCATCTCTATGGAAGTCTATGGAAGTCCACACAGACAGCTGCTCCATTATGCACTGATGAAACAAGGACTGCATCAACAAAACTTTATCAATAAAATGCAGGCTGATCCATTGTTTACAAATCTGGTTTACCTACAGCAAGCATGGTCAATTGGTGGTTTGCCAAGTGTTGTGAAACTACAAGTCCCAGCATGCTTTGACTGCAAGGTCATAGCCGATATCCAGGGTTGTCGACTTTCCCAGAATGTCCGGGAGACTCCCGAAATTCGGGCAGTTCTCTCGGGAAGCAGTTCTCCCGGTATCCCGGGAGAGCCTGCAAGTTTCCCGCAAGTGACTTGAGGCTCGTGGTTTCATGGAAACCTTCATGCCCCCCCTGCCTAGCAACACTAGTATACTAGTGTTGCTAGGGAACAGGGATGGACTTCATGATGCAATTTGCACCATCAAGCCCCATCCCGATCCCTATCACAGCTAAAAACAGGTATGTATAAGTTTGGAGGCGGGGCTTAATTTCATGATTTGCATAAAATGCGTCATTAAGCCCCGTCCCTTGCATGCATCGATAGCTTCCCTCCGGGATTTCCCGTAGGGAAGCTGTTAAGTCGGCAACCCTGCTGATATCTGACAACGCATGCTGGGACTTGTAGTTTCACAACACCTAGAGAGCCACAGGTTGGCCAGGCCTGGCCTATAGTATTGCATGGCAAAACTTTTGTTTTAGAGTATACGAATTACTACTAACAATTTATGGAAGACTATTACTGTATTATTACTCTGGCCTACAGTTACCTACAGTTCTCCAGTTGTTGTAAAACTACAACACCCAGCATGCTCTAGTCAAACAGGGATTTATGGCAAAGTGTTCTGGTATTTGTAGTTTCACAATATCAGAAGAGACACAGGTTAGTATATCAGGTCTATCAGAAAGAGTAAGTTTGTTTCAGGAAGGAGAAAGTTTTCTAAAAAATGGTTCACAGTTACAGGATGATGCACAAAGCTGATCTCAGAACTATTTTGAATGGCTAATCAAGAAAGCAATAATAATAAATTATTGATGTGAAACACACATGGAAGTTGGTAGAATATACCAGTCATGAAATTAGTGCCATCTAGGGTGGGGACAGCCTTTAGATCGCCAAGCAGAAGCACATATTCAAAGCTTTTGAGGATCATAAATATTCATGATTAGTTTAGGTTTTTTTTGTTGATTTTAATCCCAGCAATGCAACTTGCAAACCTGACCCCAAACATCTCTCAACCCCCTGTTCCCAGCTACGTCTCTACAAATGTGTAACTGTAATAATAGGAATATAATTGCTGGTGTCTTTACTTTCTGGGCAGAGCAATAATAAATGTGCAATCATTCCCTATTTGCCAGAGGGATCTGTATTTGATATTAAACAAAAACCTTTGAAGTCAGGGAGCTGAACAATTTGTAGTTGTAAGGTGCTATTTAAATGGTGGTTGTTGCTATAATGGAAATTCCACATACTTATTATACCATGTTCATAGGTTTATAAAACAGAAATGAATGCCCTCAAACCCCAAAGGTCCCTTGTTTTTTTTAGTAACTCCCCATCCCCCTTATTCTTGCATTTAAAATGTACTTGACATCTACACAATGGTGGGAGCCATTTTGTGGGCTGAACCAAAATTCATCAGGGACTAGGAACGGCAAAGAGGCATGGCTCGGTGTTTAGCATACAAAATGGCTTCACACTAGGCAGTTAGTCAACCGTTATAGTTAAATAATAATACTATTTTCTGCTGAAAATTAAATCATGGAACATAAGGTTGTAGAGACGGGTTTCATTGCATGCCAATGATTAATTTTAATAAATGCTTTAACAGCCATCTTAAATTCACATTTTAGTTATTAACGTGAACTCTTTCATCATTGAGGGCAAAGTAAGGACAAAACAGTATATTAATATTCACACAAGCT